>CAWUFQ010000029.1:0-52500 GCA_963921405.1 Cepaea hortensis
CCTATATCTGTGGAACAATGACATACTTTCCCTGTACGCTACTGTGACAGTGAGAAAAGAAGGAGGAAGAAGAGAGAGGAGGGAGGGAGGAGAGAGAGAAGAGAAAGAAAAGAATGATGAGGGAAACAATATAAATAGTGTGAAGCCTAAAAGTTCGTTCCTCGGTCGAACTCTGCCTACAACGCACTATCTTTGATAATAAGGAAAGATGAAGAGAGAAAGAGAGAAGGAGAAAGAGGATGAGAGTAAGGGATAGGAAAGATTTAGGTTCGTGTCTCCGCGTGAGAACAATAGTTAATTACTATTGCACCATCAATGTCTCGTGGTGTATGTTATTAGGTTATAGAAGAGATGTACAGCCTCACAAGGTCTCTAAACTATTCTACTTATATTACTTCAGACTGACAAGTCGAAATAAAAGACAACTCAATCATATATTTATTTCCTTCTGAACAATAACAGAGTGACAATCTACAACATAATCGCATAGAGTAATCAGTACATGCATTGCAGACACATAATGCATATTGAACTGTAATAATACGATGCTGCATTACCTCACAAGGGAGAGATAGATAGTGTAACAGCCTATGCAACTGGATGTTAGGGGAATGCCACTTATGATCACCTATTAACCGCATGAAGTAAAAGACTAAAGCTAGGAATTACACCGGCCTTTGTAACTTAACTATCTTTCCGTAGGCTTATTAGTGGTCCATATATTCAGCCCAAATACCCATTGATCCATAGATTGATCCATCAATCCACATACCCAGGGATTATTTTGTTCAGATGGATATCTGTTTAGTCAAGTATGCCCGGTATGCTTGGGCAACTCCATTTTACCCAGACAATGTATTCAACTTCTGCCATCCAGTGGGTTTTCTGGTCGTCCTTCTGGGTTTCATTTGTCTCTGCCCAATCAATCGCTTGTCGTGGATCCCACTTGACCTTATTGTCATATCTGACCTTTAGTATCCTGCGTGGTTCCAACCGCAGGGTCCCTGGCTATGGACGTCCTGTCTGACGTTTAGCCATCTACTGCAACTAACGAGCGGTCTCCTTAGCTGGCGGTCCTCTTAACTCAAGTAGCTTTCTTGCACTTCAACGACCCTCGGATTCTGCGTGTCTTTCCCTTCTTTGGCTTATCTGCCTTGGGTAGGTTCCGTTCACAGATCCTTAGTCGTTCTCTCTCCTATCAGTGATTCAGACGAGTTCTAGCATGGGCGCTTGTCCGTCTTCCTTCACTTCCTCCTCCTACAGATACTATACAGACTTGGGCACGGATTAGCCACAATTTCTGAAGTCCTGTTACTATGTTCCTTGGGCTGCCCCAAGAGGGCTCAGGCCCCCGCCGCTCCCGGAGTCCACTATTAACTGTCCTCTCTCCTGCTCGACTCTCTTTCTACTGACTGGATCCTAAAGTATATATTACTTCTCGAGTTGGCGCCTTTCTTGAATCACGTGACGTCGCTGTCCCTTGTCATCCAATCAGTACTTCGCGTACTCTGCTTAATTTGCATCTTATTATTAATCTAACTACCTTCACCCTGTCTTCGAGTTCATAGTCCTTGTTTGAGTTCATGCTCCTTGAAGTAGATTTCTCAGCTCAAGCACGTTCCCACTGCCATAAATCTGCCAGCCTACGGTACCTATTTTGGTCTCTAGACAGCCTTCGTTTATCTCCGATCTCCTTTGCACCTATAATCTATGTGGCCTGTGTTGTTTTCTGACAGCTCGAACCTAAAGTATACATTACATCTGGCATTCCCCGACCCTGAGAAAGCTACAGAACAATGAAAGTTGAGGTAGAGTTTTAGGAAACCGAAACAATTCGGGTTCAGAGCTTGACCTTTCAAGCTGTTAAAAAATATCTTGGCCGATGAACTTAGATACTTCCTAATTCCACTACTGGTTTTGGTGACATCACTATCTAGTGCCTTGTTATCCCATTTTGTGACGCATCAGGCGTTCACACTACATTAACCTATCTCTGTGGAACAATGACATACTTTCCCTGTACGTTACATTAACCTATCTCTGTGGAACAATGACATACTTTCCCTGTACGCTACATTAACCTATCTCCGTGGAACAATGACATAATTTCCTTTTACGTTGTATTAACGTATCTTCGTGAAACAATGACATACTTTCCCAGTACGCTACATTAACCTATCTCCGTGGAACAATGACATAATTTCCTTTTACGTTATATTAACTTATCTCCGTGGAACAATGACATACTTTCCCTGTACGTTACATTAACCTACCTCCGTGGAACAATGACATACTTTCCCAGTACGCTACATTAACCTATCTCCATGGAACAATGACATAATTTCCTTTTACGTTATATTAACGTATCTCCGTGGAACAATGACATACTTTCTCTGTACGCTACATTAACCTATCTCCGTGGAACAATGACATAATTTCCTTTTACGTTATATTAACGTATCTCCGTGGAACAATGACAGACATTCCCTGTACGTTACATTAACCTATCTCCGTGGAACAATGACATAATTTCCTTTTACGTTATATTAACGTATCTCCGTGGAACAATGACAGACATTCCCTGTCAGCTACATTAACCTATCTCCGTGGAACAATGACATACTTTCCCTGTACGTTACATTAACCTATCTCCGTGGAACAATGACATACTTTCCCTGTACGTTACATTAACCTATCTCTGTGGAACAATGACATACTTTCCCTGTACGCTACATTAACCTATCTCCGTGGAACAATGACATTCTTTCCCTGTACGCTACATTAACCTATCTCTGTGGAACAATGACATACTTTCCCTGTACGCTACATTAACCTATCTCCGTGGAACAATGATATACTTTCCCTGTACGTTACAATAACCTATCTCTGTGGAACAATGACGTACTTTCCCTGTACGCTACATTAACCTATCTCCGTGGAACAATGACATACTTTCCTTTTACGTTATATTAACGTATCTCCGTGGAACAATGACATAATTTCCCTGTACGTTACATTAACCTATCTCTGTGGAACAATGACATTCTTTCCCTGTACGTTACATTAACCTATATCTGTGGAACAATGACATACTTTCCCTGTACGCTACATTAACCTATCTCCGTGGAACAATGACATAATTTCCTTTTACGTTGTATTAACGTATCTTCGTGGAACAATGACATACTTTCCCTGTACGCTACATTAACCTATCTCCGTGGAACAATGACATAATTTCCTTTTACGTTATATTAACTTATCTCCGTGGAACAATGACATACTTTCCCTGTACGTTACATTAACCTATCTCCGTGGAACAATGACATACTTTCCCTGTACGTTACATTAACCTATATCTGTGGAACAATGACATACTTTCCCTGTACTTTACATTAACCTATCTCCGTGGAACAATGACATACTTTCCCTGTACGTTACATTAACCTATCTCCGTGGAACAATGACATACTTTCCCTGTATGTTACATTAACCTAGGTAGTCAGGTCTTAGTCAGATATGACTGAGCTACCGTATGACAGTAGACGGTACTACCTGCTTTCTGTCAGCGCCGAATGTTGGGCGGCGCTTACCAAACCCGACACCCCACATTGTGCCAACGGCTTCGGGCGGAAGAGCGCAATTGGGAGGGTACTAGCCTTATCCTGGTGCGAGGAAATGCAACCCAAAGACAAAACAAGTCATGGCAGGGCAGACCAGGCCCTAAGCCTTGGTTGGCAGCTGGTCTAGGATCGAAGCTCCGACAGGCGGACAGTTAGAGCATTGCTTTGCTGATCCGGCAGCTTCTGCAGCTTGTCTTGTTCCAGATTATAGGTGTCAACTTTCCTCTGGAGTGAACTAGGCAGGCCGAGAGAGGGATCATGCTGCATGGGCAACACATGGTTTCTTTATTTTAGCCCAGGCTTTGTGCTATGGAGAGGCAATAACTCCATCCCTGGTCTTAACCGGTCTCGGAATCAAAGCGAGAGGCAACTGTTACGGGTTATAAGTCCTTGTCAGTTGGCGTAGACATGGGGCGCCACGCGTTGCCTCTGACGGCGGTGGGAGACACCTACAGGTGTCACTGATCAGCTACCGCCCGCCTCAAGCTGGGCAGCCCCCAGCCAATTGGGTGCTGATCCGCCACAGCCTGCTTGCTTCAATGGGTGCTTGGGGCTAGGACAAAATCTGAATCGCAGGCTGTAAAACCAATGCACCAGGTACTAATAAAAAGAATAGAAACCTCAAGCTACGGCTTGCAACCTGGAACGTGAGAACCATGTGTCCAGGATTTTCCACTGACTTGACAAATATTGACGATGTGAGAAAAACGGCTGTGATTGATGCTGAACTCAATCGTCTTAACATTGATATTGCTGGCCTGCAGGAGACTCGCCTCGCTGAGGAAGGGTCACTCAGGGAAAACAATTACACCTTTTTTTTTTGGAAGGGAAGAGGGCAGGCAGAAAAAAGGCAACATGGTGTGGGCTTTGCAGTGAAGAATTCGCAACTGGGAATGATTGATATCCCAGCTGGAGGTAATGAAAGATTATTATCACTGCGCTTGGCAACCTCTTGTGGATTTGCCACCATTATCACTGCATATGCACCGACACTTGCTTCCTCTGATGATGTAAAGGATACGTTCTATGAGCAGCTAGACTCTGCGATCAAGGCAGTTCCAAAATCCGACTACATTTATATGCTCAGTGATTTCAATGCTCGTGTGGGCAAGGACTCGAGTTCATGGCCAGTGTGCCTTGGAAAATACAACATCGGTCGCATGAATGATAATGGGCAAAGGCTGCTGGAGCATTGCACTAGAAATGACCTATGTATTACAAACTCCTTTTTTAAAACAAAAGAGATGCATAAGGTCACGTGGAAACATCCAAGATCCGGCCATTGGCATCAGCTGGACTTCATTATCACACGGAGACAACATCTGAACCATACATCATTAACTCGAAGTTACCACAGTGCTGACTGTGATACAGATCATTCTTTGGTTGTTGCAAGGGTTAGACTGAGACCAAAGAGAATCTACACAGCTAAACACAAGTCTAGCCCCAGGATTAATATTACTAACACTCACGATCCTGGAAAGTGCTTTGAATTTCAACAGCATCTTGAAGACGCTTTCAATGATACATCAGAAAATTGTATAGTAAATGATAAATGGAGTAAACTTAAGGAAACTATTTATAAAACAGCGGTAGGGGTTTACGGCACTGTGGATCATAAGAGGCAGGACTGGTTTGCGGCAAACAGCCAGATACTGCAGCCCTTGATTGATAAAAAGAAGATAGCTCTCTTAAGAAACAAGGAAAGACCAACGCGTAACACTCTGAGTGAGCTGAAGCAAGCGAGGAAGGATGTACAAAACGCTGCCAGGCAGTGTGCGAATGACTATTGGATCAAGTTATGTGAGTCTATTCAAATCGCAAGTGATAAGGGAAACATCAGAAGCATGTATGAAGGGATAAAGAAAGCCTGTGGTCCAATGATCAAAAGAAGTGCACCGCTGAAAACCTTGACTGGAGAAATCATCACTGATAAGAAACATCAGATGGATAGATGGGTCGAGCACTATTTAGAGCTTTACTCAAGTGAGACCAAGCTAGCGGATGATGCCTTCAACGCCATAGAGGCCCTGCCAACTCTTGACCACCTGGACACACTTCCCACTATAACAGAAGTTAAGTGTGCTATAAATGAGCTTGCATCTGGCAAGGCTCCAGGTAAGGATGGGATTCCAATAGAGGTAATCAGGAGTGGGCAAGACACACTCGCTCTACAGATCCACCAGCTAATAGAGCTATGCTGGCGAAAAGGACAAGTCCCACAGGATTTCAAAGATTCAAACATCATAACGCTGTACAAGAACAAGGGAGATCGGAGCGACTGTAACAACTATAGGGGTATCTCACTACTGTGTATTGTTGGGAAAGTATTTGCCAGAATTGTCCTGCACAGACTTCAAGTCCTGGGAGATCAAGTCTACCCCGAATCACAGTGCGGCTTCCGTCAGAACCGGTCTACCATTGATATGATATTCTCATTGCGACAGATGCAAGAAAAATGCCGGGAACAAAATCAGCCACTGTTTATTGCCTTCATCGACCTCACAAAGGCATTCGATTTGGTCAGTCGTGAGGGTCTGTTCAAAGCACTAAAGAAGATTGGCTGCCCACCAACTCTTCTGTCCATTGTGGAATCGTTCCACACAGGCATGAAGGGTATAATCAAGTTTGATTGCTCAACTTCAGAAGAGTTTGAAATCAAGAGTGGAGTTAAGCAAGGTTGTGTACTATCCCCCACCCTCTTTGGGATATACTTTTCACTTCTACTGAAATATGCCTTTCGTGATCAGGATGACGGTATATACATTCACTCACGCTCAGATGGTGGCCTCTATAATGCTCAGAGATTGAAGGCCAAGACCAAAATTAGCAGGGTACTAATCAGAGAGTTGCTTTTTGCGGATGATGCTGCGATTACGACCCACTCTGAGGAAGAATTACAACATCTACTATCTGCATTCTCCAATGCTTGTTCTGAATTTGGTTTAACAATTAACAAAAAGAAGACACAGATTATGTCACAAGGTGCACATGGTGTACCATCAATCTTTATTGACGACACCGAACTGAAGATAGTAGACCATTTTACATATCTAGGATCAGAGGGAAATAGCAAATTATCCCTCGATCAGGAAATCAACATCAGGATTGGCAAGGCAGCAACAACAATGAACATGTTAGCAAAAAGAGTCTGGGAGAACAGGAAGCTTACTGCCAAAACAAAAGTCCTCGTCTACCAAGCCTGTGTCCTTAGTACTCTTCTTTATGGCAGTGAAACCTGGACAACTTACTCACGCCAAGAGAAACGTTTAAACAGCTTTCATATGCGGTGTCTGCGAAGAATACTTGGTATTAAGTGGCAAGACAAAATCACAAATACTGAAGTATTGGAAAGATCAGGTTGTGTGACGGTGTATTCCATGCTCAGTCTTCGTAGACTTAGATGAATAGGACACGTTAGGAGGATGGATGATGGAAGAATACCAAAGGACATCTTTTTTGGGGAATTACAGACGGGTAGGAGATCTCAGGGTCGGCCTCTACTACGATACAAAGATGTATGTAAGCGGGACATGATTGATACAGGCATTGATAATGCACATTGGGAGCACGTCGCCGCTGAACGTGTTGCATGGAGGGCAACTATCAGAAATGGAATAAAGACAAAGGAGAAAATGATTGCAGATGAAGCACACATAGAGCGTGAGAGACGTAAGATGGTGCAAAATGGTGGAAGTGACCATGTTTTCACATGCACCTACTGTGGGCAAACATTTGCAGCAAGAATTGGCCTTACCAGCCACACTCGCCACCGCCATGGATCGTAGTTATTATGCCTTTTTGAAGCACAATGCCAAACTATCGTCTGTCAAGACGGAAAGGTGCCAATAATGAACATTAACCTATCTCCGTGGAACAATGACATACTTTCCCTGTACGATACATTAACCTATCTCTGTGGACCAATGACATAATTTCCTTTTACGTTATATTAACCTATCTCCGTGGAACAATGACAGACATTCCCTGTACGTTACATTAACCTATCTCCGTGGAACAATGACATACTTTCCATATACGCTACATTAACGTATCTCCGTGGAACAATGACATACTTTCCATGTACGTTACATTAACCTATCTCCGTGAAACAATGACGTAATTTCCCTGTACGTTACATTAACCTATCTCATTGAACAATGACTGACTTTCCCTGTACGTTACATTAACCTATCTCCGTGGAACAATGACAGACTTTCCCCCTATGTACACCTATCTCCGTGGAACAATGACATACTTCCCATATACGTTACATTAACCTATGTCCCTTGAACAACGACAGACTTTCCCTGTACGTTGCGTTACCTTATGTCCGTGGAACAATGACAGACTTTCCCTGTACGTTGCGTTACCTTATGTCCGTGGAACGATGACAGACTTTCCCTTTACGTTACATTAACCATGATAAGTGGAGAAACCATCGATTGTTCCCATATTACATTAGCCTTGGTCCGTAGAGCAATCATCTTGGTTTCCCATATTACATTAACCAATATACATGGAGTGATAGGCAAGCGGTGTAATCCATTCGCCACGAGGACACAGAGAGGGCGAGACACAGAAAGCTAGCGAGGCAGAGAGAGACAGAGAGAGAGACAGACAGAGAGGGCGAGACACAGAGAGAACGACAGAGAGAGAGAGAGAGAGAGAGAGAGAGAGATCGAAACAGAGAGGCAGCGTGACACACTGAGAGCGAGACAGAGAGATAGAGAGAGAACGAGACACATTGAGATCGAGACAGAGAGATAGAGAGAGTGCGAGACACAGAGAGAGCGATACAGAGACAGAGCAAAACAGAGAGAGAGAGAGTGAGAGACAGAGAGAGCGAGACATAGACAGAGACATAAAGAGAAAGAGCGAGACAGAGATAGAGCGGGACAGAGAGAGAACACATTGGATATAAGAAAGAAGTATGTTTTGAGAGCATATTAAACAATACCATGCACACACATACATATATATCAGAGGGAGAGAATGAGAGGCAGCGAGACACAGAGAGAGGCATTGGGAGAGAGAGAGAGAGAGAGAGAGAGAGAGACAGCGAAACACAGATAGAGACAGCGAAACACAGATAGAGACAGCGAAAGACAGATAGAGACAACGAAACACAGATAGAGGCAGTGAGACACAGAGAGAGGCATTGGGACAGAGAGAGAGAGAGGCAGCGAGACACAGACAGAGGCAGTGAGACACAGAGAGAGGCAGAGAGACAGCCAGAGAAAGAAAGAGAGAGAGAGAGAGAGAAAAGTCGCTTAAAAGTCGACAGGGTCGACTTCATTGCACCGGGTTTTATCCCATATGGCTCGATCTCTTTCCGCAGCGCTGAAAGCGTCGCACAAAGCACGAACTCCGTAGCTCTAGCGACGAACCACGGGAGTCACCGACAAAATTCACTCGTGAACCGAAGGATGCAGCCCGGAATCGAACCCACAACCTTCGGAGCCCAAGTCAAACGGCTTGACCACTTCGAAAGGCAGCGAGACACACAGAGAGGCCGTGAGACAGAGAGACAGACAAAGAAAGAGAGAAAGCGAGACACACAGAGACAGACAGAGAGAGAGACAGACAGACAGAGAGAGGTAGTGAGGCAGAGAGGCAGCCAGATAAAGAGAGAGGCAGTGAGGCAGAGAGACAGCCAGACAGAGAGAGGCAGTGAGGCAGAGAGGCAGCCAGATAAAGAGAGAGAGACAGCGAGACACAGAGAGAGAGACAGAGAGAGAGAGAGACAGAGACAGACAGAGAACACATTCGGCATAAGAAAGAAGTATGTGTTCGAGAACGTAGTAAACAAGCAATATATACAAACACACACAGGCTCACATACACATACATACATACATACATACATACATACATACACATACATACATACATACATCAGGCAGAGAGAGACAGAGCGACGGCCAGAAAGAGAGAGAGAGAGAGAGAGTGAGAGGGAGAGAACGTATTAAATATAAGAAAGAAGTCAATTGCAAATAACACACTAAACACAGTGCTTGGGTCATCAACGGGTACACTCTAACACATCAGTCTAAAAACAATGTTGTGGAGAATCCCCAACTAAAACATGAAACATCAACACCAGGTGCCTGAAACAATTAAGCAATGCAACAAGACGTCCGAGACAAAGTTACCTCACTCCTCGACCAGGCACTGTCGGAAACAATGAGACTCGCGGGTGGGCGCTCATATTTATCTCCAGCCCTCACGTGAGGGGGTCCGTTATGTGAGAGCACGGACTCACAACTGCCGACAGTTCTGGCACTAGTTGAACTGAGTGACCTCATGCCGGGCTGGTTCATGGCTAAAATACAAAAATGAAAACAAAGTGCTTCGACGTGAGCACTAGCAGTTCTTGTGACAAGGTTGCCTGAAACTGATCGCCTGTTGTCGCATTTCTCGGCCGCTCTGTGTTTCCCCCCAAATTAGTTACCTAACATTTGTGTACTATATTGATATTATTGATAATAATCTGCCCTTCCTATATTTCTAACACATTATATTATCATCGCAACCCTTCTTTCAGTACCTCATTTTCTTTCCTTTATTCTCTCTCTCTCTCTCTCTCTCTCTCTCTCTCTCTCTCTCTCTCTCTACCACTCTTTACCTCCATTTTTCTCTCTATACCTCTTTCTCAGCATCTGTCGCCTTCACTCTACCATCTTTCTCTTTTTTATCCTCTCTCCCTCCCCCTCTTTTTCACCTCCTCTCCCTATTTCTCTTTTTCCCTCTCCCTCGTTCTCTCTCTCCCTCTTCCTATTTCACTCTCACTCTTTCTCACCCCCTCCCTCTTTCTCTCTAGTCTCTCTCCCATTGTCTACCTCCTTCTCTTCCTGTCGCTATTTCTCGTTTCCCCTCGCTCTCTCTTTCTCTCTCTCTCTCTCTCTCTCTCTCTCCCTCTCTCTCTCTCTCTCTCCTGCCCTCCGCTCTCTCATCTTTTACTTCCTGTAATACTCTCTCTAATCTATTAAATAATATTCCTCGCTGCTTCTCTCTTTTCTAACATTTCTGTAGCTTCTTCTTTCCTCTCCTTATCTTTCTCATTCTTTCTCCCCCCCCCCCTCCCCCCCCCCTTTTTCTGTCTCTTTCTTTCCTATCTATCATTCTGACAATACTGGCATTCAATCAATCAATCAGGTGCCGCCTACACAATGAAGGTTGACTGCAATGAATCTCCAACACTATCTCTCACCTTGACTGAACATTCTGTCAGGCTGATGTTCGTCCATCTCTTGATGTTATCTTCCCACGTATCGCTGTCTACCTCCTGCTCGCTTGCCCTCAACCTTGCCTTCCAGTATGGTTTTTATAAGAGTATCATGTCTTTTAACATGGCCGAAATATTTCATTTGCCTCCTCTTTATCTCTTTCATCACCTCTCTCTTCATTCCTAGTTTTTTCTAGAACCTCTGCATTTAATTGTTTTTGTTTCCATGAAATACGACATATTCGTCTGTATATCCACATCTCCAGGGCTTCTATGCGACTTTCTATTTGCTTGTTCAATGTCCTGGCTTCCGCACCATACAGTAGCGTTGAATATACGTAACATTTGACAATTCTCATTTTTAATGCGTTAATAATCTCTCTAGATGTTAATACTGATTTCATGCCGTTGAAAGCATTTTTGCCATTCCTATTCTCTTTTTGATTTCTTTTTCACTTCTGCCATCATCTGTTATTACATGTCCAAGATAAGAGAAACTTGTTACTTGTTCTAGTATCTGCCCATTTACTGTGATGTTCATTTATATATATATATATATATATATAAAACAGAGTGTATGTGGCTTTGTGTGTTTGTGTGTATTGGATGCGTTCGATAACGGTACATCCGATTGAGATGAAATTTTCTACACGTCTTCCTTTCATTCCTGTGCAACCGACTATAATAGTTTCTTAGTGTAAAATCTTCTACTTATTTAATAACATTTACTTTTTTCATTTTTCATTATATAATTTCTATATAGCAGGGGGACTTCACTCTAGAAATGTTATTTCAAGGGGCATAACTTTTAATAACATTTCTATATACTTTATAGTCATATTGTTGGACTTACTTGCACTATTGTTAAACTCTTTGTCTATAGTTATTTTCAGGCATATAAGTTATAATAAATAATGATATAATCTTTAAGGCATTTTCAAAGTTTTCATAAAAATAATGCATAATGCATAACATTGTAACCCATCTTTTTCTGCTTAAAGAACTTATCAACTGTCATGTCGGTGATTAAAAACAGTTTTCATTAAAAATAATGAATGGTGTGTGGAAGGACATTCTTTTAAGTTACTGTGTGCCAGGAGCTGGGCGAAACCACGCCGGGTCAGATAGATAGACAGACAGACAGATAGTCGGGAACGGAAGCTTATTTGACTACTTATATGAATTAAATGACATGCTCCCCACCAGGGACTGGGTGAAGCCGGGCCGGGTCAGACAGACAGACAGATAGACAGACAGACAGTCGGGAACGGGAGAGCTTATATGACTACGTATATGAATTAAATGAGATGCTCCCCACCAGGACTGGGTGAAGCCGGGCCGGGTCAGACAGACAGACAGACAGATAGACAGACAGACAGATAGTCGGGAACGGGAGAGCTTATATGACTACTTATATGAATTAAATGAGATGCTCCCCACCAGGGACTGGGTGAAGCCGGGCCGGGTCAGCCAGACAGACAGACAGACAGACAGACAAACAAGCAGACAGACAGACTGATAGATAGATAGATCCCCTCCAGGGCCTGGGCGAAGCCGGGCCGGGTCAGCAAGTGTGTATATATATATATATATATATATATATATATATATATATATATATATATATATATATATATATATACTGGGTAAAGCTGGGGACGCCATCCCAAACCCAGCGCGTCCACAGGTGGCGGATCGTGGAACGGCCTCTAGATATAGAGGTTAGCTGCGAATACCCAATGAGCAACCGCGGACCAACTGGCGGTGGGCACAGAGGGCGAGGCGGGATCTCAGGGCGGGATCAGAGTTCCTTAGAAAATACCTCATATGCTCGGAGACATGCCTGCCAAGAGAGTCAGGGCGCTCTAACCCCTCCCTTGGGTAGGTGGAACCCGTTAGCTTTGGACAGCAGTCCATCTAGGAGACGGAAAACTCCAAATATAAACCCCCAAGTTCAAGGTGGACCAGCGTGCTGAGGAACTGGATGGCCATGGGTAAACTGGTCGTGAACGTTGGGCAACCGTCAGGCGTGCAGGGCGACACCAGGCGTATGGACTTCTGCGGGACATCCCTTGCCTCTTCCCTAGCAAGCAGGCAATGCTAGACCGGCCGGTTATTTCCAGCAATATTGAAACTTTGCTTAGGGAATTAATTAAACACGGGAAACGTGGCCGGAGCTACGGAGCAGTGCACTGTGCTTGACACATCTTTCAGAGGCTAGCGAAGAGAGAGTGGAGGAGGAGAAGACGAGGAAATGGTGTGAGAAGAAGGCATAGAAATAGGAGGGCAGTCCCCAGAAGAAAAAGACGAAAAGTGGAGAGACTAGGTTTCAACCATGTTAGAGTGGGATACTTGAATTTTCGTAGCGCCTGGCAGAGAGGTCCTGTATTGGAGAGACTAATATATGATTTTGATGTCCCCATGCTCCAGGTGCTAAATATAGACAAATACCATTGCCCTGGGTACTCCAGTTATATAAACCCTACTGGGCAGAAGAGACATGGGCAAGGTCTGCTGGTGAAGGAAGGAGTGAAGCATGTGGTACTTGACTTGAGCCAGTGGAATCACAGTGCAAGAGAGGTCCAGGGTATATAAATGAAGATTGGTGGCTTAAGTTGGAACATAATAAATGTATATACCACGGTGGACTGTTTGTCAGAAAGGAACACTGGGACTGGCTTAAGGAATTGGAGGAATTACCAGGTGATAAGCTACTCATATGTGGAGACTTCAATGCGAGGAGCAGAGATTGGGACAGTAGTGGAGACAACCGACAGGGAATTGCCCTTGCGGATGCCATGGTGGACTCCGATGTGGTCTGCATAAATGATGGTAGGCCGACTAGAATGGCAATGAGGCCTGGCAATGCAGACACGGCTATTGACTTGGCACTGGACTCCAAGTCATCAGTCCTTGATGTAAAGTGGACTGTTTTGATTGACCATGGGAGTGATCACATGCCATGCTCAGTCCTGATCTCTAAATCGAGGAAAGTTAAGGCTGCGAGAGCACGCAAGACCTTCCGGTATGAGTGGACCGATAGCCTTCTTGGACGCCTCAAACAGGGGGCTTGCAACAGGACTGTTAAAACCCCTTTTTTGCAGCCCCCATGGTGGACCCCAGAAGTAGACCATGCTTGGAAAGCAAAGAGAGCTGCAGTGAAGCAGCTAAGGAAAGTGCGACAGACACTTCGAAGCTCACGAGAGGAAGTGGACACAGCGGAACATGTCAAGAAAGACAAGGTGGAGGTTTTCAAGCGCTGTGTTGCAGAGGCCACAAAGGCAAAATGGGAGTTTTATGAAGGAGATTGGAGGTGATAAAACACTGCAAAAATTCTGGAAACTGTACAGACAAATGCAAAGAAAAGATCTGCCTATGACAGTGGGAACAATTTATAGAGATGACGGTGTGCGCGTGACAACAGACAAAGATAAAGGGGAGGCGTTTCTCCAGAGATTTTTTAGAGCAGACCAATCATAATGATGCGGACACCAGGGATACAGTTAGAGAGGAGTTATCTGGCACCATGAAGAATATGCATTATGAAGACATCATGCGGGTTGAAGATGTTAAACATATTTTGAAAAAGGCAAAAGACACGCACCTGGGCCCGATGGGGTTAGGTGTGGCCATATGAAGGCTTTGAGCGATGCAGACCTGAAGGAAATGACCGACTGCTTTAAGCAGAGCATTAGGACAGCATCAGTACCGCGGGATTGGGTACACAGTTATCTCATCCCTCTCCCAAAACCATACAAGGATCATTCAAAGCTTAGCGGCTTTAGGATTATCACTCTTCAAAATACATTTGGGAAGGTTTTAGAGAAGATAGTCGCTGTCAAGCTGCAGGATTTTTTTGAAAGGGGGAAGCTTCTTCTAAGAGGCCTGGGGAGCTACAGGCCAGGAAAAGTACCTGGTCAAATGCAGCCACTTTTGCCTTTGGTGTTTATGGGGGGTTCCAGAGTAGACAGGAAGCGAAGGCGGCAGAGCTTGATCTCGAGGATGCATGCAATAGAGTTCGATATGATATTTTGATGACCGCACTTATGGAGAAGGGGGTCAATTCCTGGTTGGTGAACTGGATAGCAGCCGTCCTGCATTCTCGTTAGATTGCTCTCCGTCTGGGCGCATGGACCTCAGAGCCACATATTTTAACCCCGGGACTGCCACAGGGATCTGCAATCTCACCGGTGCTCTTTAACGTGTATACGAGCAAGATTGCAAACCTAGAAGCACCAGGGGTTGGAAGGATACTAACATTTGCAGATGATATTCTTGCATATAGGCAGGGGAGAGATAGGGCGCAAACAGCCCAGGAGTTACAGGCGACAGTAGACAAAGTGATTGACAGTTGCACTGAAATGAGTGCTGTCATCCACCCAGAAAAGGCAGCTGTTTTGTGGTGCTCTCTGGACAACAGGATTATGAGAGCTGATGTCCCAAGCCTTGTGGTAGATGGTAGAAATGTCAGCAGAGAGAACAAACTGAAGTATCTGGGGATCACATTTGACAGGAGCTTATCCTTCAAGTACAATGTGGAGACGGTCGTGACAAGATCTCAAAAGGGACTCAATGCACTTAAAACTATGGCTGCAATGGACATAGAGCAGAGAATTATTTTCCCACTATATCAGCACTTGTTCCTCTTAGTGATTGATTATGGACTAGAACTGCTCACGGTCTCAATGAGCCACGTGGTGAAATTAGAGCGCATACAGAACGAAGCTATGCGGGTCATTCTGGGATGCACTAGAGACACCCCAGTAGTGTGTATGCGTTACATCTTTGGTTTGCTGACTATTGCTGGTAGGCTCAAGGTGATGCAGGCGAAGGCATACCTCAGAGTAGCTGCAGACACAGACCACCCACTGCATGAGGCGCTGGACGCAGTTAAGGGTCAGAGACTGATAAGAAGGAAATCATGGATGGCTCAGGCCGAGGATACGATCAGACAGGTGTACCCCTTGGAGAACATTAGGTGAGGAGAAGAGTGGATCAGCGTGCCAGGGGAGCAGTCAAACTTGTGCAAAGTTATAATCACATTGAGCCGGGAGTGCAGGGAGTGGCCAGCAGGGGCCACAGAAGTGGAAATCCAGCAACTAATACAGAATAATGCTCGCTCGGGTAATGTGATTATCTACACAGATGGGTCGCTGTTTAGAGGTAGGAGAAGTGCCTGGGGGTTCTTAGCAAAAGCTAATGGTCGACGTTTGGTGCAGGAGAGCTGTCGTGAAATACTGAGAGTTAATGATTCCCAGATAGACGACTGTATACACCGACCACCCAGGTAGAAGAAGGGTTAACCACCGAAGCAGTAAGGGTAACAGACAAAGGAATGACCAGGCGCATGTGTTTATAGGTCAAGACACGAAAGGGGCCCGCTTACCGCCCAGGTAAACTGTCGAGTGGAGAAATTGGTTTGCGACAAAGGCAGACAGTATTATTGGACAGCATATTGCGGTATGGATGTGAAACGGTTCAGAGCTGTAATTTTCCACTAACGATGATAATGAAGTCTGGATGTGAGGTGTCCAGCAAGGTCAAGGACTATGCGGCAAAAATGACCTATAAAGAGTGGCTACGTCTTTGTGAGGGAGTGTGATTCTTAGGTTTCGGGAGAAGAAGGATTATGAAAAGGGATGTGCTGCGTTCAGAAGAACGTTTGTGTATTTATGGTGCATTAGTACTCCCAATTCAATAAAGGATGTTTATAAGGTATTAATATATTAGAGTATAGTTTAGCATAGGAATATAGATGGGCGTGAAGTGCATTTAACATTGCTTTCTATTAGTGGATAGTTTAGACTTTGGTGAATTCATATGTCTTATGCGGGTGTTCACTTCGGAAGCCTTGTCATTATGGCTGGAGAAGGACACTTGCATAAGTAGTAGTAAGGGGCGGATGCTTATCACGGGATCTGTTATACTTCTCCACAGGTTCAAATCTCCTAGTGAAAGCAGAGAAGAGATGAAGAGTACTACACTTGAACAAATAAAGTACATACTTAGGAAAAAAAAAAAGAACATAGACAGGTTTGAAGATGAAGAAATAATCAATTCAAATACAGAACTCTGTATGCTCAAATGAATATACCACTAAAACACTTAAAAGGAAAAGATGTTAACCTGTGGCAAGCAGGGATACTTACAACTACATACGTATTGTATGCATAAGGAAGAAAGAATAGACAAGTAAAACAGTGTTAGTAATAAAAGACTATAGGAAGAACTGTGACGATGTGGTGGTTTTTCGAGGTTGGATACTTACCGTCATGAAACAGATTCAGGCGCATTCATAAACTTACGGGACTTTTATTACGGTACCTTGACTCAGTGGTGAACAGTTTTTGTTTCATTCAATAACGGATTTACCATCAGATTCAAGCATACGGATCATCCCGGGTGAGCTCTGTCCTGTTTGATGTGCTGTCCTGTGATCTTGAAGAATGAAAGGGCGAGAAGCAACACAGCTGATAGACATTCAGAGTTCATATCTGGCAACCACACTAGAAGAACATACCAACTACATAGACAATATCCATACATACACCAGACATAGTTTTTATTAATAAATCTTTTATCTTATCGTTGAAAGGAACTGTTGTCGGAGTATGTGTTGAGGGAATAATAGAGAGAGAGAAAGAAATAGATATATGGAATGGAAGACAGAAGAGAGGAGTGTAGACCAAAGTCAGTCAATAATCCCAACAGATACTAAGTTTAAAGATGTGCTTGTTGATTCCAATCTCCTCTCGGGTAATTAACAGGACATAATTGGTGGAGCGAGCGGGATACGTACATACAGAATACCCATATGACCTGAAGGCATAACATGGCATATGCATAGAGGGGTACCTGCATATTGGCACAGGCATAGCGGAGTACCTGCATGTTGGGACATACTGATTGGAATAAATATAAGTATATATTGATGACTTTTAATGGAAGGATGTCCATTGGATATATGGTGCCATTACATTTATGGTGGAAACATTTCATTAACGCTGGTGACTTTACAGTGAGAAAGTTCCAGACAGAGTGAATGTGGATAGGTGGTAAGACACATTACATACCTAGTCACACGGTCACACGTCTACATAAGTCTTTATCCTATATCTCCTCTTGTGGATGAGAGAGTGGTTGTGATGTACTGTGTGATGTTGTAGATTAATAATATTAGATAGGCATAGAAAATGATATACGTTCTAGGTAGATTATCTGTTTATAGTGAGTACTCTTTACTGCCTTGAGGGGTCTTTACTCAACGTGCTGACTTACCTGCTTTAACTATGGCCACTCCCAAACTAACTACCGCCGAACTGAGGGCAAACGGAGAGGAAATTGGGTTGGCTGGTTCAGACTTAACTGATTACATACAGGAAAGAGAGCGAGAGATTCGTCAAGCGGAACGAGAAGATCGAAAGACAGAGTTGGAAGTGAGAAGAATAGAGGTGGAGACCAAGCGACTGGAAATGGAACAAGAGGCCAAGAAAATGGACCAGGAGACCAAGCGAATGGACATTGAACAAGAGGCCAAGAAAATGGACCAGGAGACCAAGCGAATGGACATTGAACAAGAGGCCAAGAAAATGGACCAGGAGACCAAGAAACTGGAAATGGAACAGACTGCCAGGAGACAAGAAATGGAACATGAATACCGCTTGAAAGAGTTAGAACTCAAGATACAAACTAAGGGTGAAATAGATGCAGCAGAAGGAAGTTCTTCGTCACCTGGTGCAACCCACATGAGTGGACATGGTTACCATGCCATGAAGTTTCCCTTAGCTGTCTACGATCAGTCTAAGGAACGCTTTGACCAGTACGCATCTCGTTTTGAAGCAATGTCAGTCGCTATGGGGCTGGATAGGAGCAGGTGGGCTCTTAAATTATCCCAGGGATTAATAGGTTCGGGATTTGAGGTGTACACACGCTTACCACCAGGACAGGAAAATAATTACCAGGAATTAAAAGCCGCTTTGATGAAACATTTTGACATCACAGCACAAACGTATAGGAAGAAGTTTAGATCGTCTAGACGAGAGCCGGGAGAACTATTCGCCGCCTACAGTCTGAGGCTGAAATCCTATCTCCAGAAATGGATGGACTTGGCAGAATTCAAGAGGGATTATGAGAGTCTCGAAGAGATGATGGTGGTCGACCAGATGCGAAAGCAAATGTCGAAACCTCTCAGAACCTTCTTGGGAGAACAAGGGGCGGAACGGATTGATGTTGTGAATAAGCTGGCGGAACGATTCGTGGAAGTACATGGTGAAACTGAGGAACTAAGTACACAAACCAAAGGTCAGGAGAAACCAGAGAAAAAGAAACCTAAAAACTGGGAAGGAGAAAAAGTGGAACCTTATATAAAGCACACAGAGGAGAGTTCAGAGAAGGTGAAGGTAGGAAACCAGAGCACCTCGAATTCTCAAGCGAAACGACAGTGGTCTGAGAAGTGGTGTTCATTTTGCAAGGCGGCCTCTCACAACACCAAAGACTGCAGATCGAAACCTAAAAGTTCTTACTTCGCAGCATGCAAAGTGATTCCTACATCGGTGATCACAGACAAGGCTGAGGTCGGCGAAGGAGAAAGGAACAAAAAGGACACACGGAAACCTAGGAAGGGAACAGGGTGCACACACTGCCAGTCGATAACACATAATACTGTGGACTGCAGATGCAAGGCAAACGACGCCAATTGCATAACCAACCTCGAGGAATTAAAAGAGGAAGGCAAGGAAAACGGTCAAAGAGATGAAAGACACTCAGGACCAAGAGAGACCACCTGTGGTTGAACTGATTGAAGTAAATGGCCAACAGGTTGCTTGTCTCTACGATACAGGTTTGGATGGGGAAGCGGTGGTGGACGCCAGCTTGGTAAGCCCAGACCAACTTACAGGGGAGACCATAGAGATACAGCCGGCAATGAGGAGTGCTGTTACCATGACGCTGCCAATCGCCAAGGTGGAGATTAAATCCAGGTACGTCACGGGCATTATTCCAGCTGCTGTATTATCTGACTCCTTATTTCCCATGATCATTGGTACGAAATATGTCTTTTTGGGAATGCCCAAACAGCCAACCCACAAGGGAACAGTAGTCAGTGGATCTCAAGGGAAGGAAAAAGAGGCAGAGACACTATGCGACAACTCAGGGAGAGGAGAATTGCATACTGCTCAGAGGAAGGATACTACATTGCATCCTTGCTACAGGAAGCTGCAAAGAAGTGCTGAGCTACCAGAACGGGGACAGTACTTTCTGAAGAATCGACTACTCTATCGGAGAGCTGGGAGGGGAGATAACCTGCACGAGCAGTGGGTGGTTCCAGAGACCCACCGTCCTCACATTCTTCAGAGTGGACACATCATAGGCGAGAATCGACATATGGGTGTCAGAGAGACCTTGCAGCAAATATCCGGCCATTATTGCTGGCCAGGAATTACCGGAGATGTACGCCGGTGGGTGAAGTCTTGTTCGGAGTGCCAGAAAGCACCACCCAACAAGCGAATTAAGAGGAAACTAGCTCTTAAAGTGGAAGACAAAGTGGAAGTGTGGAGTCCAGCAGAGACCAATATACTCCAAGTAGGATGGAAAGGACCTTATCCTGTGGAAAAGGTGGTGTCCAAGAACATCTACAAAATACGGATCGGGGAAGAGAAGAAAAATCTCCCTAGACATCTCATTAGGAAATATGAAGAGAGATCCGGGAGCAACGCTTCGCACTTTATGGTGATGGCAGCCATTGGGACAAAGGTTACCAGTCCAGACGAAGACCAGAGATCGCCAGTACAACCTAGGAGGGCCTATGGGACAGTACGTGATAGGTCAGATTTACCCAACGACAGAAGGAGGGAAATCACAAGTCAGGGAAAGGACAAGAGTGAAAATTTCACCGGTAACCAAGTTCAGAAGGGGTGGGTAACGTCGGGAAAAGCGAGAATTACCCAGGACTCCAACCGAAGATTGGCTGACCAGATACAATATCGCCCAAGATGGTCCTGGAAGCAAAAGTCCAGGAGATTTGGGAAAGATGACTCGGTCCATCGAGGACGAGGTGGAACATCCCCAGAGGCAAAGCCGGGGGAAACCAAGAGGACATGGAAGCAGTGTTACAATCAAGAGGGACAATCCGTCTGTATTGTGAGCCGTCGCTGACGCAAGTCGAAAGTAGGTCGACCGGACGTACAGGAGCGAGGAGCCAACACTAGTTTCAGTCGTGAGTAGTATAGTAGGGTGTCAATTAGAGCGCCTACTGGATAATGAGGTGAGCCATGTGAGGATCCGATCATACCATCAACACGTGAAGTTAATAGCTACTTCGCAGAAGCTCAACGCACGGTGGATGTGATGGACGTTGTTGCTGCAACTGGACTTCACAATGGAATACATCCTTGGTAAGGAGAAGATATGAGCAGATTTCTTATCCAGACATCCAGCTCCGGAGGAAGAAGACTAGGGTTGTGGATCATGGGAATCAAACCTACAGTGAGAAAGATTCGACGCGGTCTAATCTCTTAAGAGGGGGCCTATGTCGTGAAATACTGAGAGTTAATGATTCCCAGATAGACGACTGTATACACCGACCACCCAGGTAGAAGAAGGGTTAACCACCGAAGCAGTAAGGGTAACAGACAAAGGAATGACCAGGCTCATGTGTTTATAGGTCAAGACACGAAAGGGGCCCGCTTACCGCCCAGGCAAACTGTCGAGTGGAGAAATTGGTTTGCAACAAAGGCAGACAGTATTATTGGACAGCATATTGCGGTATGGATGTGAAACGGTTCAGAGCTGTAATTTTCCACTAACGATGATAATGAAGTCTGGATGTGAGGTGTCCAGCAAGGTCAAGGACTATGCGGCAAAAATGACCTATAAAGAGTGGCTACGTCTTTGTGAGGGAGTGTGATTCTTAGGTTTCGGGAGAAGAAGGATTATGAAAAGGGATGTGCTGCGTTCAGAAGAACGTTTGTGTATTTATGGTGCATTAGTACTCCCAATTCAGTAAAGGATGTTTATAAGGTATTAATATATTAGAGTATAGTTTAGCATAGGAATATAGATGGGCGTGAAGTGCATTTAACATTGCTTTCTATTAGTGGATAGTTTAGACTTTGGTGAATTCATATGTCTTATGCGGGTGTTCACTTCGGAAGCCTTGTCATTATGGCTGGAGAAGGACACTTGCATAAGTAGTAGTAAGGGGCGGATGCTTATCACGGGATCTGTTATACTTCTCCACAGGTTCAAATCTCCTAGTGAAAGCAGAGAAGAGATGAAGAGTACTACACTTGAACAAATAAAGTACATACTTAGGAAAAAAAAAAGAACATAGACAGGTTTGAAGATGAAGAAATAATCAATTCAAATACAGAACTCTGTATGCTCAAATGAATATACCACTAAAACACTTAAAAGGAAAAGATGTTAACCTGTGGCAAGCAGGGATACTTACAACTACATACGTATTGTATGCATAAGGAAGAAAGAATAGACAAGTAAAACAGTGTTAGTAATAAAAGACTATAGGAAGAACTGTGACGATGTGGTGGTTTTTCGAGGTTGGATACTTACCGTCATGAAACAGATTCAGGCGCATTCATAAACTTACGGGACTTTTATTACGGTACCTTGACTCAGTGGTGAACAGTTTTTGTTTCATTCAATAACGGATTTACCATCAGATTCAAGCATACGGATCATCCCGGGTGAGCTCTGTCCTGTTTGATGTGCTGTCCTGTGATCTTGAAGAATGAAAGGGCGAGAAGCAACACAGCTGATAGACATTCAGAGTTCATATCTGGCAACCACACTAGAAGAACATACCAACTACATAGACAATATCCATACATACACCAGACATAGTTTTTATTAATAAATCTTTTATCTTATCGTTGAAAGGAACTGTTGTCGGAGTATGTGTTGAGGGAATAATAGAGAGAGAGAAAGAAATAGATATATGGAATGGAAGACAGAAGAGAGGAGTGTAGACCAAAGTCAGTCAATAATCCCAACAGATACTAAGTTTAAAGATGTGCTTGTTGATTCCAATCTCCTCTCGGGTAATTAACAGGACAAGAGCCTGGCATATGATACCACAACATCTAACTTAAGAATGGAAGTGGAGGTGCTCAGTGCAGCTTTCCGCTGGATGCAGAATACGATACACACACACGCATCGTGATTGTAACTGACTCAGAAAGCATGCTGAGTAGGGTGAGGACAGGCAAGCTTCGTGCAGAGTGGCTTGCTTCGCTTCGGAGGTCACGGGTGACAAGCATCGCCTGGATCTTTTCTCCGGGGCATGCTGGTGTGCTGGGGAATGAACAGGCGGACAGATTGGCTGGCTCGGCAAAACTTGGTGGAGTATTGATGCGTGACAAGGCAGACGTGGTTGCGGCCTTGTGGGAGGTCGTGTACACCTCAGAGGAGCAAATGGATCACTAATGGTCTAGCAAGAATGAGACAGCGAGGAGTGACGAATGGATCTGGCCGACGCTCGACGCTCAGAGGAAAGGCAAGACGGACATATAATCAGATTGCTACTGGTACTATTGGTGTTGGAACTCTACGCTGGCTCACTGAGGATGGGGACGGCACTTATGGGAATGCCCCGAATGCTGTGATGTCTGTTCCTAAATAAATAATATATATATATATATATATATATATATATATATATATATATATATATATATATATATATATATATATATATATATATATCTTATATATAAATTAGGATGTGCGTATCTCTGTCTGTATGTATGTATGGCCTTTATTTGTTCGCGAACGGCCCATCCGATTGAGATGAAATTTTCTACACGCCTTCCTTTCATTCCAGAGCTGTCAACTGTGATATTTTGTTAGTGTGAAATCGCCTGCTTACTCAGTATTATTTCATTTTTCATTTTTCATCATAATTTCATATATCTCAGGGGACCTAACTCTGTAAAAGTTATTTCAAGGGGCATAACTTTTCTGTATAACTTATAGTCATATTGTGGCATCGTTTTCAAAGATTTATAAACTCTTTGTCCATAGTTATGTACCGGCATATGAGTTATAATAAATAATGATACAATCTGTAAGGCATTTTCAAAGTTTTCATAAAAATGATGCACAATGCATAACATTGTAACTCATCTTTTTTTGCTTAAGAAGTTACTGTAGTCATGCAGGTGATTAGAAAGAGTTTTCATTAAAAATAATGGATGGTGTGTGGTAGAACGTTCTTTTAAGTTACATTTTTTTTTGTTGTATGAATTTAATGAAGCCGGACAGGGTCAGGCAGACAGATAGACAGACAGACAGACAGATAGACAGTCGGGAACAGGAACTTATATGACTACTTATATAAATTAAATGAGATGCTTCACACCAGGAGTTGGGCGATGTCGGGCCGGGTCAGACAGACAGACAGACAGACAGACAGACAGATAGTCGGTAACGGGAACGGGAACTTATATGACTACTTATATGAATTAAATGAGATGCTTCCCGCCAGGGACTGGGCGAAGCCGGGCAGGGTCAGCTAGTATATATATATATATATATATATATATATATATATATATATATATATATATATATATATATATATATATATATATATATATAAGGGCTGCGACAGATTAACTTAAATTTAATAGTTAACTTTTGAAAATTTAATGATTAATTAATCGTTAATTTCGATTAAAGCAAAACTTTTATAGTCATCATTTATAGTTTATATTTATATATTTATTCTGCCTTAAATTTAGCTATGTAGCCCGGATCATCATCGTGTACAGTCATATGCTTTGTCAACGATGATAGCAGTGGCAATACACAGCTACATGAAACATAATCTTGACCACCAAGCTGAACCGTGGTCTGGCAGAATAAGTCCAAAACTTTGACATATTTCGAAATCTTCTCCCAATCTGAATCTGACAGTTTGGATCTTTGTAATGCTTCTTTTCATCTGACATGTAGACAGTTAATGCTTCTCTGACCTGTAGAAGACTCTGTAGCATAATAAACATACAGTTTCATCTTGTTGTTACATCTTGTTGCAGCTTACACAATGGTGACTCAGTACAATTTTGCAACTCGGTTGTGTTTGCAGCACTATGTTTAAAATGTCCGACAATTTTTCGACACCCGGTTCATTTGTATAAGTGATGAGAGAAAAGTTTTCGATTAATCGTTAAAAAAAAAAAATTAATCGTTTTGGACAAAATATTCTTGTCATACGTCCCTAACAAACATGATAGAAAACTGTCATCAAAATATTAACAACAATACTCTATGTGGAGCGGTGTTTATAGACTTTAGAAAAGCATTTGATATGATAGATCATACTATTCTAATTAAAAAACTAGAAACAATGTAAGTAAGCTTTAATATAGTGACATTAATAAACTCATTTTTATTAGACAGAAAACATGTAGTATCACACAATAAATCTCTATTTGAAGCCATTACCATTAATATTGGAGTACCCCGGGGGTCTATACTTGGCCCTCAGTTATTTTCCATTTATATAAATGATCTTCCTTTATATCTTTCGTCGTCCTGCGACCTATTTCCAGATGACTGCATAGTATATACAAACGCTATTGAATGTAATGTGTTAGAATTATATTTCTAACAGGAATTAAATAGTGTAGTTACCTGAAGTCATACAAATCGCATGCAAATTACCATTTCTAAAACAAAATCTATGTTAATAGCAACCAGGCAAAGACTTCACACTCTAAACTCGCAGAGAATTCTTCAGCTGCACATTGGTAGCACGCCTATAGAAAGTGAAACCGAGCACAAAGCACTGGGTCTTATCATAGATCAAAATCTAACATGTAATTCCCATGTTCATGCTCTCGTTAAACAAATAGCCAAAGAAAAAGTATACCAACTTGCTAAAATTAAAAATTTCCTTGAAGAAAACACAAAAAAGATACTTTATACTTCCAACAAACAACCACATATTGATTATTGCTCCACAATTTTTGATGGATGCTCCAAATCAATAACACAGCTCCTTTATTCACTCCAGAAAAGGGCAGTGCGTTTAATTAACGGTGAAAAGCTTATCGACAACTCTAACCTACATGAACGTCTTCAGTTACTGCCACTCCTCAAACGCCTACTTTTTTAATAAAGGCTAAACTAATTCACAAAATCCTATTTCAAAATGCTCCAAGCTACCTTTGGTCATTGTTTAAATATAACGCAAGACATAGCGAACGACAAAATATTCTTCATGTACCTAAACCTAGGATAGACTTATATAAAACAAGCTTAGCATACTCTGCCGCTCAGTTGGGGAACAATCTTCCACAAGAAATCAAAGACACCACCAATCATTATACACACATTCGCAACCTGTTTGAACACTACCTCAGTACAGACTACTTACCCCCCCCCCCCCTAAAAAAGCAATAATAATGGAACATTATCTCAAACGACAACTAGCCAATAAACATTACCATATGTCTGGCACGTTACACTTTCCGTAGGTATTTATAATGCTCATGTTAAACATTGCCTCAGTGAGTCATGTATTATTGATCATTTGTCATGCGTTTTAATGCTTATTGTTCTTTTGTTGTCTAATATTAGCTTCATAATTGATGGTGAATAAAATAATGTTTGAGAGGAAATAGTGAAGAAGA
This sequence comes from Cepaea hortensis, assembly GCA_963921405.1. Classification (NCBI taxonomy): domain Eukaryota; kingdom Metazoa; phylum Mollusca; class Gastropoda; order Stylommatophora; family Helicidae; genus Cepaea; species Cepaea hortensis. The sequence continues at coordinate 26,502 of CAWUFQ010000029.1, forward strand.
GCAGAATGTCAGACGGGCCTGCGTGCCCAATACTTAACCCTTTGAAAATAAAGTTCGTTCGTTTTTTCGTTCGTTCGTTCGTTCGTTTAGCTTAGCCTGGGTTGTTCCGGCAATTCGTCGTCCTGTCTGTATCTTTACGACCCTGAGTTAAAGGTATAACTACTGACAGTCTCTCAAGCTTACCACTGTAAATTACAGTATGGCTAGTCTGCCTGCTAGGAAGTGTGGTCCATTCATCTTCACTTGACTCTGTTCCTCCGTACTCTGTAAATAAGCGCAAATACTGTCTTATGTCCCTTTCTGTTTTTGCGCATTATCTCTTCTTCCCTGCTATCTGTGAACACGGTCAACTATTTTCATTAAAGGGTTTCTTCACAGAGTATTTCCTGTATTTTCTGTGTGAACTTCTATTTCTCTAGGTAGGTCTGCTCTCTTCTTCTCGCATAGTGTGATGTGGAAGATAAATATTGGTGTGCTTCGATTAGAGTGGCATGCATCAATTCAAAAATGAAAGACAGGTAGCATCTGTTGCATCCCCCCTCCCCTCAGGACATGCTGGTTCGGCAGAAAATGAACAGGCGGACAGATCGGCTGAGGCTGCACAGTTGGGTAGGGTATTGGGGCATGATCAGACAGATGTGGGATCACGTGTATAGCGTGGATAAACAGACTGATGTGGGATCATGTGTATAGCGTGAATGAATAGATAAATAATCATAACTTGGAAGGAATGGATCGACAGGAAGTGACCTGAGGATATTTGCGACGATCAGTTCTAGGAGGAAAGGTCAGATGGACGCACAATCATTGTCATAGAGTGAATTGTACTCCATGGCATAGTGACGAAAAGTCACCCAGAAAGACGGGACGATCATTGATCGTGACTGACGTGGCGAGTCAGATTGTCACCGGAGCGAATCCACGTGATCGCGAAGTTGACAAGGGCATTCGAGCTGTGGACGTGGTCCTGTGCGGTCGCACCACGAGGCAGAAGATGTATATGGCTAAAGATTGTGCCTACCATTTTAATTATTTGTGTAGCAATGTAGTGTAGATTTGTGATACTGTGTCGCATAATTGTATGCGCAATTGCGAGTGAATAATGTAAATCGTTTTGAGGAATAGATCGTCAGAAAATACCCGCACTAGCGTTGAGTTGTGGTAGTGGGCTTGATTCCGTGTAATTGACGTTAGAGTTAAAGTTAACAACCATGGAAGTGAGGCGGCATGGTTAAAGGCAGAGCCTGGGATGCAGCAGAAAGCGGAGTCCGAAAGTAACTTGGGGACTATATGATGATGAATAATTGAGTTTACAACTCATACTCCTAGGCATCAGAGACTATTGTGTCCGCCAAAACCACCCCAGGTCGGATTCTGGCAATCATACTACAAACAACTGGTATCTTAAGCACTGGGACTCTTCGCTGACTGTTTAAGATGAAGATGGATCGCGTACGGGGATATCCTGGGTGCTGTGATGTCAGTCCTTGACTCAACTCGACTCTTCTTCTGTTGTCGATGGTCCATTTAACCCGTGTCTTCTATATGTCCGTACTCTATTGTCGATGGTCCATTTAACCATTGTCTTCTATGTGTCCATACTCTGTTGTCGGTGGTCCATTTACCCCTTGTCTTCCATTTCTCAGTACTCTGTTGTCGATGGTCCATTTAACCCTTGTCTTCCATGTGTCCGTGCTCTGTTGTCGATGGTCCATTTAACCCTTGTCTTCAATGTGTCTGTACTCTGTTGTCGATGGTCCATTTAACCCTTGTCTACTATGTGTCCGTACTCTGTTGTCGATGGTCCATTTAACCCTTGTCTTCTAAGTGTCTGTACTCTGTTGTCGATGGTCCATTTAACCCTTTCTTCTATGTGTCCGTACTCTGTTGTCGATGGTCCATTTAACCCTTGTCTTCTAAGTGTCCGTATTCCGGGCGATTCTAGTTGTGTCAATCGCTACGTTCCCTACTCTGTCTGAATCCTCTATCTGTATCTTCTTGTCTCGTCTCTCTAATTTAAACTCCTTTCTGATTGTGGAATGTTGTTGTGATGTCCCCAATGTTTGAGCCGTTTGCTGTAGTGACAGACTTGGTTAATCTAACTGACCAACTTGTTGTCACTGCCGACCCGTTTATGTTAGTTAGTTGGTCAGTTCGTTCGATCGTTCGTTCGTTCGTTAGTTAGTTAGTTAGTTAGTTAGTTAGTTGGTCAGTTCGTTCGGTCGTTCGTTAGTTAGTTAGTTAGTTAGTTAGTTAGTTAGTTAGTTAGTTAGTTAGTTAGTTAGTTAGTTAGTTTAGTTAGTTTAGTTAGTTAGTTTAGTTTAGTTAGTTTAGTTAGTTTAGTTAGTTTAGTTAGTTTAGTTAGTTTAGTTAGTTTAGTTAGTTTAGTTAGTTTAGTTAGTTTAGTTAGTTAGTTTAGTTTAGTTAGTTTAGTTAGTTAGTTTAGATAGTTAGTTTAGTTAGTTAGTTTAGTTAGTTTAGTTAGTTAGTTTAGTTAGTTAGTTTAGTTAGTTAGTTTAGTTAGTTAGTTTAGTTAGTTAGTTTAGTTAGTTTAGTTTAGTTAGTTAGTTTAGTTAGTTAGTTTAGTTAGTTAGTTTAGTTAGTTTAGTTAGTTTAATTAGTTTAGTTAGTTAGTTTAGTTAGTTAGTTTAGTTAGTTAGTTTAGTTAGTTAGTTTAGTTAGTTAGTTTAGTTAGTTAGTTTAGTTAGTTAGTTTAGTTAGTTAGTTTAGTTAGTTAGTTTAGTTAGTTAGTTTAGTTAGTTAGTTTAGTTAGTTAGTTTAGTTAGTTAGTTTAGTTAGTTAGTTTAGTTAGTTAGTTTAGTTAGTTAGTTTAGTTAGTTAGTTTAGTTAGTTAGTTTAGTTAGTTAGTTTAGTTAGTTAGTTTAGTTAGTTAGTTTAGTTAGTTAGTTTAGTTAGTTAGTTTAGTTAGTTAGTTTAGTTAGTTAGTTTAGTTAGTTAGTTTAGTTAGTTAGTTAGTTAGTTAGTTTAGTTAGTTAGTTTAGTTAGTTAGTTTAGTTAGTTAGTTTAGTTAGTTAGTTTAGTTAGTTAGTTTAGTTAGTTAGTTTAGTTAGTTAGTTAGTTAGTTAGTTAGTTAGTTAGTTAGTTTAGTTAGTTAGTTTAGTTAGTTAGTTTAGTTAGTTAGTTTAGTTAGTTAGTTAGTTAGTTAGTTAGTTAGTTAGTTAGTTAGTTAGTTAGTTAGTTAGTTAGTTAGTTAGTTTAGTTAGTTAGTTAGTTAGTTATTTAGTTAGTTAGTTTAGTTAGTTAGTTTAGTTAGTTAGTTAGTTAGTTAGTTAGTTAGTTAGTTAGTTAGTTAGTTAGTTAGTTAGTTAGTTAGTTAGTTAGTTAGTTAGTTAGTTAGTTAGTTAGTTAGTTAGTTAGTTAGTTAGTTAGTTAGTTCGATCGTTCGTTCGTTCGTTAGTTAGTTAGTTAGTTAGTTAGTTAGTTGGTCAGTTCGTTCGGTCGTTCGTTAGTTAGTTAGTTAGTTAGTTAGTTAGTTAGTTGGTCAGTTGGTCAGTTAGTTAGTTAGTTAGTTAGTTAGTTAGTTAGTTAGTTAGTTAGTTAGTTAGTTAGTTAGTTAGTTAGTTAGTTAGTTAGTTAGTTAGTTAGTTAGTTAGTTAGTTAGTTAGTTAGTTAGTTAGTTAGTTAGTTAGTTAGTTAGTTAGTTAGTTAGTTAGTTAGTTAGTTAGTTAGTTAGTTAGTTAGTTAGTTAGTTAGTTAGTTAGTTAGTTAGTTAGTTAGTTAGTTAGTTAGTTAGTTAGTTAGTTAGTTAGTTAGTTAGTTAGTTAGTTAGTTAGTTAGTTAGTTAGTTAGTTAGTTAGTTAGTTAGTTAGTTTAGTTAGTTAGTTAGTTAGTTAGTTAGTTAGTTAGTTTAGTTAGTTTAGTTAGTTAGTTAGTTAGTTAGTTAGTTAGTTAGTTAGTTAGTTAGTTAGTTAGTTAGTTAGTTTAGTTAGTTTAGTTAGTTTAGTTAGTTTAGTTAGTTTAGTTAGTTTAGTTAGTTTAGTTAGTTTAGTTAGTTTAGTTAGTTTAGTTAGTTTAGTTAGTTTAGTTAGTTTAGTTAGTTTAGTTAGTTTAGTTAGTTTAGTTAGTTTAGTTAGTTTAGTTAGTTTAGTTAGTTTAGTTAGTTTAGTTAGTTTAGTTAGTTTAGTTAGTTTAGTTAGTTTAGTTAGTTTAGTTAGTTTAGTTAGTTTAGTTAGTTTAGTTAGTTTAGTTAGTTTAGTTAGTTTAGTTAGTTTAGTTAGTTTAGTTAGTTTAGTTAGTTTAGTTAGTTTAGTTAGTTTAGTTAGTTTAGTTAGTTTAGTTAGTTTAGTTAGTTTAGTTAGTTTAGTTAGTTTAGTTAGTTTAGTTAGTTTAGTTAGTTTAGTTAGTTTAGTTAGTTTAGTTAGTTTAGTTAGTTTAGTTAGTTTAGTTAGTTTAGTTAGTTTAGTTAGTTTAGTTAGTTTAGTTAGTTTAGTTAGTTTAGTTAGTTTAGTTAGTTTAGTTAGTTTAGTTAGTTTAGTTAGTTTAGTTAGTTTAGTTAGTTTAGTTAGTTTAGTTAGTTTAGTTAGTTTAGTTAGTTTAGTTAGTTTAGTTAGTTTAGTTAGTTTAGTTAGTTTAGTTAGTTTAGTTAGTTTAGTTAGTTTAGTTAGTTTAGTTAGTTTAGTTAGTTTAGTTAGTTTAGTTAGTTTAGTTAGTTTAGTTAGTTTAGTTAGTTTAGTTAGTTTAGTTAGTTTAGTTAGTTTAGTTAGTTTAGTTAGTTTAGTTAGTTTAGTTAGTTTAGTTAGTTAGTTTAGTTAGTTTAGTTAGTTTAGTTAGTTTAGTTAGTTAGTTTAGTTAGTTAGTTTAGTTAGTTTAGTTAGTTAGTTTAGTTAGTTAGTTTAGTTAGTTAGTTAGTTTAGTTAGTTAGTTTAGTTAGTTAGTTTAGTTAGTTAGTTTAGTTAGTTAGTTTAGTTAGTTAGTTTAGTTAGTTAGTTTAGTTAGTTAGTTTAGTTAGTTAGTTTAGTTAGTTAGTTTAGTTAGTTAGTTTAGTTAGTTAGTTTAGTTAGTTAGTTTAGTTAGTTAGTTAGTTTAGTTAGTTAGTTTAGTTAGTTAGTTTAGTTAGTTAGTTAGTTTAGTTAGTTAGTTTAGTTAGTTAGTTTAGTTAGTTAGTTTAGTTAGTTAGTTTAGTTAGTTAGTTTAGTTAGTTAGTTTAGTTAGTTAGTTTAGTTAGTTAGTTTAGTTAGTTAGTTTAGTTAGTTAGTTTAGTTAGTTAGTTTAGTTAGTTAGTTTAGTTAGTTAGTTTAGTTAGTTAGTTTAGTTAGTTAGTTTAGTTAGTTAGTTTAGTTAGTTAGTTTAGTTAGTTAGTTTAGTTAGTTAGTTTAGTTAGTTAGTTTAGTTAGTTAGTTTAGTTAGTTAGTTTAGTTAGTTAGTTTAGTTAGTTAGTTTAGTTAGTTAGTTTAGTTAGTTAGTTTAGTTAGTTAGTTTAGTTAGTTAGTTTAGTTAGTTAGTTTAGTTAGTTAGTTTAGTTAGTTAGTTTAGTTAGTTAGTTTAGTTAGTTAGTTTAGTTAGTTAGTTTAGTTAGTTAGTTTAGTTAGTTAGTTTAGTTAGTTAGTTTAGTTAGTTAGTTTAGTTAGTTAGTTTAGTTAGTTAGTTTAGTTAGTTAGTTTAGTTAGTTAGTTTAGTTAGTTAGTTTAGTTAGTTAGTTTAGTTAGTTAGTTTAGTTAGTTAGTTTAGTTAGTTAGTTTAGTTAGTTAGTTTAGTTAGTTAGTTTAGTTAGTTAGTTTAGTTAGTTAGTTTAGTTAGTTAGTTTAGTTAGTTAGTTTAGTTAGTTAGTTTAGTTAGTTAGTTTAGTTAGTTAGTTTAGTTAGTTAGTTAGTTAGTTAGTTAGTTAGTTAGTTAGTTAGTTAGTTAGTAGTTAGTTAGTTAGTTAGTTAGTTGTTAGTTTAGTTAGTTAGTTAGTTAGTTAGTTAGTTAGTTAGTTAGTTAGTTAGTTAGTTAGTTAGTTAGTTAGTTAGTTAGTTAGTTAGTTAGTTAGTTAGTTTAGTTAGTTAGTTAGTTAGTTGTTAGTTAGTTTAGTTAGTTAGTTAGTTAGTTAGTTAGTTGGTCAGTTGGTCAGTTCGTTCGATGTCAGTTAGTCAGTTAGTTAGTTAGTTAGTTAGTTATTAGTTGGTCAGTTAGTTAGTCGTTAGTTAGTTAGTTAGTTAGTTAGTTAGTTAGTTTTAGTTAGTTAGTCAGTTGGTCAGTTGTTCAGTTAGTTAGTTAGTTAGTTAGTTAGTTAGTTAGTTAGTTAGTTAGTTAGTTAGTTAGTAGTTAGTTAGTTAGTTAGTTAGTTAGTTAGTTAGTTAGTTAGTTAGTTAGTTAGTTGTTAGTTAGTTAGTTAGTTAGTTAGTTAGTTAGTTAGTTAGTTAGTTAGTTAGTTAGTTAGTTAGTTAGTTAGTTAGTTAGTTAGTTAGTTAGTTAGTTAGTTAGTTAGTTAGTTAGTTAGTTAGTTAGTTAGTTAGTTAGTTAGTTAGTTAGTTAGTTAGTTAGTTAGTTAGTTAGTTAGTTAGTTAGTTAGTTAGTTAGTTAGTAGTTAGTTAGTTAGTTAGTTAGTTAGTTAGTTAGTTAGTTAGTTAGTTAGTTAGTTAGTTAGTTAGTTAGTTAGTTAGTTAGTTAGTTAGTTAGTTAGTTAGTTAGTTAGTTAGTTAGTTAGTTAGTTAGTTAGTTAGTTAGTTAGTTAGTTAGTTAGTTAGTTAGTTAGTTAGTTAGTTAGTTAGTTAGTTAGTTAGTTAGTTAGTTAGTTAGTTTAGTTAGTTAGTTAGTTAGTTAGTTAGTTAGTTAGTTAGTTAGTTAGTTAGTTAGTTAGTTAGTTAGTTAGTTAGTTAGTTAGTTAGTTAGTTAGTTAGTTAGTTAGTTAGTTAGTTAGTTAGTTAGTTAGTTAGTTAGTTAGTTAGTTAGTTAGTTAGTTAGTTAGTTAGTTAGTTAGTTAGTTAGTTAGTTAGTTAGTTAGTTAGTTAGTTAGTTAGTTAGTTAGTTAGTTAGTTAGTTAGTTAGTTAGTTAGTTAGTTAGTTAGTTAGTTAGTTAGTTAGTTAGTTAGTTAGTTAGTTAGTTAGTTAGTTAGGTTAGTTAGTTAGTTAGTTAGTTAGTTAGTTAGTTAGTTTAGTTAGTTAGTTAGTTAGTTAGTTAGTATTAGTTAGTTTAGTTAGTTAGTTAGTTAGTTAGTTAGTTAGTTAGTTAGTTTAGTTAGTTAGTTAGTTAGTTAGTTAGTTAGTTAGTTTAGTTAGTTTAGTTAGTTAGTTTAGTTAGTTAGTTTAGTTAGTTAGTTTAGTTAGTTTGTTAGTTAGTTAGTTTAGTTTAGTTAGTTTAGTTAGTTAGTTTAGTTAGTTAGTTAGTTAGTTAGTTTAGTTAGTTAGTTAGTTAGTTAGTTTAGTTAGTTAGTTTAGTTAGTTAGTTTAGTTAGTTAGTTTAGTTAGTTAGTTTAGTTAGTTAGTTTAGTTAGTTAGTTTAGTTAGTTAGTTTTAGTTAGTTAGTTAGTTTAGTTAGTTAGTTTAGTTAGTTAGTTTAGTTAGTTAGTTTAGTTAGTTAGTTTAGTTAGTTAGTTTAGTTAGTTAGTTTAGTTAGTTAGTTTAGTTAGTTAGTTTAGTTAGTTAGTTTAGTTAGTTAGTTTAGTTAGTTAGTTTAGTTAGTTAGTTTAGTTAGTTAGTTTAGTTAGTTAGTTTAGTTAGTTAGTTTAGTTAGTTAGTTTAGTTAGTTAGTTTAGTTAGTTAGTTTAGTTAGTTAGTTTAGTTAGTTAGTTTAGTTAGTTAGTTTAGTTAGTTAGTTTAGTTAGTTAGTTTAGTTAGTTAGTTTAGTTAGTTAGTTTAGTTAGTTAGTTTAGTTAGTTAGTTTAGTTAGTTAGTTTAGTTAGTTAGTTTAGTTAGTTAGTTTAGTTAGTTAGTTTAGTTAGTTAGTTTAGTTAGTTAGTTTAGTTAGTTAGTTTAGTTAGTTAGTTTAGTTAGTTAGTTTAGTTAGTTAGTTTAGTTAGTTAGTTTAGTTAGTTAGTTTAGTTAGTTAGTTTAGTTAGTTAGTTTAGTTAGTTAGTTTAGTTAGTTAGTTTAGTTAGTTAGTTTAGTTAGTTAGTTTAGTTAGTTAGTTTAGTTAGTTAGTTTAGTTAGTTAGTTTAGTTAGTTAGTTTAGTTAGTTAGTTTAGTTAGTTAGTTTAGTTAGTTAGTTTAGTTAGTTAGTTTAGTTAGTTAGTTTAGTTAGTTAGTTTAGTTAGTTAGTTTAGTTAGTTAGTTTAGTTAGTTAGTTTAGTTAGTTAGTTTAGTTAGTTAGTTTAGTTAGTTAGTTTAGTTAGTTAGTTTAGTTAGTTAGTTTAGTTAGTTAGTTTAGTTAGTTAGTTTAGTTAGTTAGTTTAGTTAGTTAGTTTAGTTAGTTAGTTTAGTTAGTTAGTTTAGTTAGTTAGTTTAGTTAGTTAGTTTAGTTAGTTAGTTTAGTTAGTTAGTTTAGTTAGTTAGTTTAGTTAGTTAGTTTAGTTAGTTAGTTTAGTTAGTTAGTTTAGTTAGTTAGTTTAGTTAGTTAGTTTAGTTAGTTAGTTTAGTTAGTTAGTTTAGTTAGTTAGTTTAGTTAGTTAGTTTAGTTAGTTAGTTTAGTTAGTTAGTTTAGTTAGTTAGTTTAGTTAGTTAGTTTAGTTAGTTAGTTTATTTAGTTGTTAGTTAGTTAGTTTAGTTAGTTAGTTTAGTTAGTTAGTTTAGTTAGTTAGTTTAGTTAGTTAGTTTAGTTAGTTAGTTTAGTTAGTTAGTTTAGTTAGTTAGTTTAGTTAGTTAGTTTAGTTAGTTAGTTTAGTTAGTTAGTTTAGTTAGTTAGTTTAGTTAGTTAGTTTAGTTAGTTAGTTTAGTTAGTTAGTTTAGTTAGTTAGTTTAGTTAGTTAGTTTAGTTAGTTAGTTTAGTTAGTTAGTTTAGTTAGTTAGTTTAGTTAGTTAGTTTAGTTAGTTAGTTTAGTTAGTTAGTTTAGTTAGTTAGTTTAGTTAGTTAGTTTAGTTAGTTAGTTTAGTTAGTTAGTTTAGTTAGTTAGTTTAGTTAGTTAGTTTAGTTAGTTAGTTTGTTAGTTAGTTTAGTTAGTTAGTTTAGTTAGTTAGTTTAGTTAGTTAGTTTAGTTAGTTAGTTTAGTTAGTTAGTTTAGTTAGTTAGTTTAGTTAGTTAGTTTAGTTAGTTAGATTAGTTAGTTAGTTTAGTTAGTTAGTTTAGTTAGTTAGTTTAGTTAGTTAGTTTAGTTAGTTAGTTTAGTTAGTTAGTTTAGTTAGTTAGTTTAGTTAGTTAGTTTAGTTAGTTAGTTTAGTTAGTTAGTTTAGTTAGTTAGTTTAGTTAGTTAGTTTAGTTAGTTAGTTTAGTTAGTTAGTTTAGTTAGTTAGTTTAGTTAGTTAGTTTAGTTAGTTAGTTAGTTAGTTAGTTAGTTAGTTAGTTAGTTTAGTTAGTTAGTTAGTTTAGTTAGTTAGTTTAGTTAGTTAGTTAGTTAGTTAGTTTAGTTAGTTAGTTAGTTAGTTAGTTAGTTAGTTAGTTAGTTTAGTTAGTTAGTTAGTTAGTTAGTTAGTTAGTTAGTTAGTTTAGTTAGTTAGTTAGTTAGTTAGTTAGTTAGTTAGTTAGTTAGTTAGTTAGTTAGTTGTTAGGTCAGTTGTAGTTAGTTGGTTAGTTAGTTAGTTAGTTAGTTAGTTAGTTAGTTAGTTAGTTAGTTAGTTAGTTTAGTTAGTTAGTTAGTTAGTTAGTTAGTAGTTAGTTAGTTTAGTTAGTTAGTTAGTTAGTTAGTTAGTTAGTTAGTTAGTTAGTTAGTTAGTTAGTTAGTTAGTTAGTTAGTTAGTTAGTTAGTTAGTTAGTTAGTTAGTTAGTTAGTTAGTTAGTTAGTTAGTTAGTTAGTTAGTTAGTTAGTTAGTTAGTTAGTTAGTTAGTTAGTTAGTTAGTTAGTTAGTTAGTTAGTTAGTTAGTTAGTTAGTTAGTTAGTTAGTTAGTTAGTTAGTTAGTTAGTTAGTTAGTTAGTTAGTTAGTTAGTTAGTTAGTTAGTTAGTTAGTTAGTTAGTTAGTTAGTTAGTTAGTTAGTTAGTTAGTTAGTTAGTTAGTTAGTTAGTTAGTTAGTTAGTTAGTTAGTTAGTTAGTTAGTTAGTTAGTTAGTTAGTTAGTTAGTTAGTTAGTTAGTTAGTTAGTTAGTTAGTTAGTTAGTTAGTTAGTTAGTTAGTTAGTTAGTTTAGTTAGTTAGTTAGTTAGTTAGTTAGTTAGTTAGTTAGTTAGTTAGTTAGTTAGTTAGTTAGTTAGTTAGTTAGTTAGTTAGTTAGTTAGTTAGTTAGTTAGTTAGTTAGTTAGTTAGTTAGTTAGTAGTTAGTTAGTTAGTTAGTTAGTTAGTTAGTTTAGTTAGTTAGTTAGTTAGTTAGTTAGTTAGTTGTAGTTAGTTAGTTAGTTAGTTAGTTAGTTAGTTAGTTAGTTAGTTAGTTAGTTAGTTAGTTTAGTTAGTTAGTTTAGTTAGTTAGTTAGTTAGTTAGTTTAGTTAGTTAGTTTAGTTAGTTAGTTTAGTTAGTTAGTTTAGTTAGTTAGTTTAGTTAGTTAGTTTAGTTAGTTAGTTTAGTTAGTTAGTTTAGTTAGTTAGTTAGTTAGTTAGTTTAGTTAGTTAGTTTAGTTAGTTAGTTTAGTTAGTTAGTTTAGTTAGTTAGTTTAGTTAGTTAGTTTAGTTAGTTAGTTTAGTTAGTTAGTTTAGTTAGTTAGTTTAGTTTAGTTAGTTTAGTTAGTTAGTTTAGTTAGTTAGTTTAGTTAGTTAGTTTAGTTAGTTAGTTTAGTTAGTTAGTTTAGTTAGTTAGTTTAGTTAGTGTTTAGTTAGTTAGTTTAGTTAGTTAGTTTAGTTAGTTAGTTTAGTTAGTTAGTTTAGTTAGTTAGTTTAGTTAGTTAGTTTAGTTAGTTAGTTTAGTTAGTTAGTTTAGTTAGTTAGTTTAGTTAGTTAGTTTAGTTAGTTAGTTTAGTTAGTTAGTTTAGTTAGTTAGTTTAGTTAGTTAGTTTAGTTAGTTAGTTAGTTAGTTAGTTTAGTTAGTTAGTTTAGTTAGTTAGTTTAGTTAGTTAGTTTAGTTAGTTAGTTTAGTTAGTTAGTTTAGTTAGTTAGTTTAGTTAGTTAGTTTAGTTAGTTAGTTTAGTTAGTTAGTTTAGTTAGTTAGTTTAGTTAGTTAGTTTAGTTAGTTAGTTTAGTTAGTTAGTTTAGTTAGTTAGTTTAGTTAGTTAGTTTAGTTAGTTAGTTTAGTTAGTTAGTTTAGTTAGTTAGTTTTAGTTAGTTTAGTTAGTTAGTTTAGTTAGTTAGTTTAGTTAGTTAGTTTAGTTAGTTAGTTTAGTTAGTTAGTTTAGTTAGTTAGTTTAGTTAGTTAGTTTAGTTAGTTAGTTTATTAGTTAGTTTAGTTAGTTAGTTTAGTTAGTTAGTTTAGTTAGTTAGTTTAGTTAGTTAGTTTAGTTAGTTAGTTTAGTTAGTTAGTTTAGTTAGTTAGTTTAGTTAGTTAGTTTAGTTAGTTAGTTTAGTTAGTTAGTTTAGTTAGTTAGTTTAGTTAGTTAGTTTAGTTAGTTAGTTTAGTTAGTTAGTTTAGTTAGTTAGTTTAGTTAGTTAGTTTAGTTAGTTAGTTTAGTTAGTTAGTTTAGTTAGTTAGTTTAGTTAGTTAGTTTAGTTAGTTAGTTTAGTTAGTTAGTTTAGTTAGTTAGTTTAGTTAGTTAGTTTAGTTAGTTAGTTTAGTTAGTTAGTTTAGTTAGTTAGTTTAGTTAGTTAGTTTAGTTAGTTAGTTTAGTTAGTTAGTTTAGTTAGTTAGTTTAGTTAGTTAGTTTAGTTAGTTAGTTTAGTTAGTTAGTTTAGTTAGTTAGTTTAGTTAGTTAGTTTAGTTAGTTAGTTTAGTTAGTTAGTTTAGTTAGTTAGTTTAGTTAGTTAGTTTAGTTAGTTAGTTTAGTTAGTTAGTTTAGTTAGTTAGTTTAGTTAGTTAGTTTAGTTAGTTAGTTTAGTTAGTTAGTTTAGTTAGTTAGTTTAGTTAGTTAGTTTAGTTAGTTAGTTTAGTTAGTTAGTTTAGTTAGTTAGTTTAGTTAGTTAGTTTAGTTAGTTAGTTTAGTTAGTTAGTTTAGTTAGTTAGTTTAGTTAGTTAGTTTAGTTAGTTAGTTTAGTTAGTTAGTTTAGTTAGTTAGTTTAGTTAGTTAGTTTAGTTAGTTAGTTTAGTTAGTTAGTTTAGTTAGTTAGTTTAGTTAGTTAGTTTAGTTAGTTAGTTTAGTTAGTTAGTTTAGTTAGTTAGTTTAGTTAGTTAGTTTAGTTAGTTAGTTTAGTTAGTTAGTTTAGTTAGTTAGTTTAGTTAGTTAGTTTAGTTAGTTAGTTTAGTTAGTTAGTTTAGTTAGTTAGTTTAGTTAGTTAGTTTAGTTAGTTAGTTTAGTTAGTTAGTTTAGTTAGTTAGTTTAGTTAGTTAGTTTAGTTAGTTAGTTTAGTTAGTTAGTTTAGTTAGTTAGTTTAGTTAGTTAGTTTAGTTAGTTAGTTTAGTTAGTTAGTTTAGTTAGTTAGTTTAGTTAGTTAGTTTAGTTAGTTAGTTTAGTTAGTTAGTTTAGTTAGTTAGTTTAGTTAGTTAGTTTAGTTAGTTAGTTTAGTTAGTTAGTTTAGTTAGTTAGTTTAGTTAGTTAGTTTAGTTAGTTAGTTTAGTTAGTTAGTTTAGTTAGTTAGTTTAGTTAGTTAGTTTAGTTAGTTAGTTTAGTTAGTTAGTTTAGTTAGTTAGTTTAGTTAGTTAGTTTAGTTAGTTAGTTTAGTTAGTTAGTTTAGTTAGTTAGTTTAGTTAGTTAGTTTAGTTAGTTAGTTTAGTTAGTTAGTTTAGTTAGTTAGTTTAGTTAGTTAGTTTAGTTAGTTAGTTTAGTTAGTTAGTTTAGTTAGTTAGTTTAGTTAGTTAGTTTAGTTAGTTAGTTTAGTTAGTTAGTTTAGTTAGTTAGTTTAGTTAGTTAGTTTAGTTAGTTAGTTTAGTTAGTTAGTTTAGTTAGTTAGTTTAGTTAGTTAGTTTAGTTAGTTAGTTTAGTTAGTTAGTTTAGTTAGTTAGTTTAGTTAGTTAGTTTAGTTAGTTAGTTTAGTTAGTTAGTTTAGTTAGTTAGTTTAGTTAGTTAGTTTAGTTAGTTAGTTTAGTTAGTTAGTTTAGTTAGTTAGTTTAGTTAGTTAGTTTAGTTAGTTAGTTTAGTTAGTTAGTTTAGTTAGTTAGTTTAGTTAGTTAGTTTAGTTAGTTAGTTTAGTTAGTTAGTTTAGTTAGTTAGTTTAGTTAGTTAGTTTAGTTAGTTAGTTTAGTTAGTTAGTTTAGTTAGTTAGTTTAGTTAGTTAGTTTAGTTAGTTAGTTTAGTTAGTTAGTTTAGTTAGTTAGTTTAGTTAGTTAGTTTAGTTAGTTAGTTTAGTTAGTTAGTTTAGTTAGTTAGTTTAGTTAGTTAGTTTAGTTAGTTAGTTTAGTTAGTTAGTTTAGTTAGTTAGTTTAGTTAGTTAGTTTAGTTAGTTAGTTTAGTTAGTTAGTTTAGTTAGTTAGTTTAGTTAGTTAGTTTAGTTAGTTAGTTTAGTTAGTTAGTTTAGTTAGTTAGTTTAGTTAGTTAGTTTAGTTAGTTAGTTTAGTTAGTTAGTTTAGTTAGTTAGTTTAGTTAGTTAGTTTAGTTAGTTAGTTTAGTTAGTTAGTTTAGTTAGTTAGTTTAGTTAGTTAGTTTAGTTAGTTAGTTTAGTTAGTTAGTTTAGTTAGTTAGTTTAGTTAGTTAGTTTAGTTAGTTAGTTTAGTTAGTTAGTTTAGTTAGTTAGTTTAGTTAGTTAGTTTAGTTAGTTAGTTTAGTTAGTTAGTTTAGTTAGTTAGTTTAGTTAGTTAGTTTAGTTAGTTAGTTTAGTTAGTTAGTTTAGTTAGTTAGTTTAGTTAGTTAGTTTAGTTAGTTAGTTTAGTTAGTTAGTTTAGTTAGTTAGTTAGTTAGTTAGTTTAGTTAGTTAGTTTAGTTAGTTAGTTTAGTTAGTTAGTTTAGTTAGTTAGTTTAGTTAGTTAGTTTAGTTAGTTAGTTTAGTTAGTTAGTTTAGTTAGTTAGTTTAGTTAGTTAGTTTAGTTAGTTAGTTTAGTTAGTTAGTTTAGTTAGTTAGTTTAGTTAGTTAGTTTAGTTAGTTAGTTTAGTTAGTTAGTTTAGTTAGTTAGTTTAGTTAGTTAGTTTAGTTAGTTAGTTTAGTTAGTTAGTTTAGTTAGTTAGTTTAGTTAGTTAGTTTAGTTAGTTAGTTTAGTTAGTTAGTTTAGTTAGTTAGTTTAGTTAGTTAGTTTAGTTAGTTAGTTTAGTTAGTTAGTTTAGTTAGTTAGTTTAGTTAGTTAGTTTAGTTAGTTAGTTTAGTTAGTTAGTTTAGTTAGTTAGTTTAGTTAGTTAGTTTAGTTAGTTAGTTTAGTTAGTTAGTTTAGTTAGTTAGTTTAGTTAGTTAGTTTAGTTAGTTAGTTTAGTTAGTTAGTTTAGTTAGTTAGTTTAGTTAGTTAGTTTAGTTAGTTAGTTTAGTTAGTTAGTTTAGTTAGTTAGTTTAGTTAGTTAGTTTAGTTAGTTAGTTTAGTTAGTTAGTTTAGTTAGTTAGTTTAGTTAGTTAGTTTAGTTAGTTAGTTAGTTTAGTTAGTTAGTTTAGTTAGTTAGTTTAGTTAGTTAGTTTAGTTAGTTAGTTTAGTTAGTTAGTTTAGTTAGTTAGTTTAGTTAGTTAGTTTAGTTAGTTAGTTTAGTTAGTTAGTTTAGTTAGTTAGTTTAGTTAGTTAGTTTAGTTAGTTAGTTTAGTTAGTTAGTTTAGTTAGTTAGTTTAGTTAGTTAGTTTAGTTAGTTAGTTTAGTTAGTTAGTTTAGTTAGTTAGTTTAGTTAGTTAGTTTAGTTAGTTAGTTTAGTTAGTTAGTTTAGTTAGTTAGTTTAGTTAGTTAGTTTAGTTAGTTAGTTTAGTTAGTTAGTTTAGTTAGTTAGTTTAGTTAGTTAGTTTAGTTAGTTAGTTTAGTTAGTTAGTTTAGTTAGTTAGTTTAGTTAGTTAGTTTAGTTAGTTAGTTTAGTTAGTTAGTTTAGTTAGTTAGTTTAGTTAGTTAGTTTAGTTAGTTAGTTTAGTTAGTTAGTTTAGTTAGTTAGTTTAGTTAGTTAGTTTAGTTAGTTAGTTTAGTTAGTTAGTTTAGTTAGTTAGTTTAGTTAGTTAGTTTAGTTAGTTAGTTTAGTTAGTTAGTTTAGTTAGTTAGTTTAGTTAGTTAGTTTAGTTAGTTAGTTTAGTTAGTTAGTTTAGTTAGTTAGTTTAGTTAGTTAGTTTAGTTAGTTAGTTTAGTTAGTTAGTTTAGTTAGTTAGTTTAGTTAGTTAGTTTAGTTAGTTAGTTTAGTTAGTTAGTTTAGTTAGTTAGTTTAGTTAGTTAGTTTAGTTAGTTAGTTTAGTTAGTTAGTTTAGTTAGTTAGTTTAGTTAGTTAGTTTAGTTAGTTAGTTTAGTTAGTTAGTTTAGTTAGTTAGTTTAGTTAGTTAGTTTAGTTAGTTAGTTTAGTTAGTTAGTTTAGTTAGTTAGTTTAGTTAGTTAGTTAGTTAGTTAGTTAGTTAGTTAGTTAGTTAGTTAGTTAGTTAGTTAGTTAGTTAGTTAGTTAGTTAGTTAGTTAGTTAGTTAGTTAGTTAGTTAGTTAGTTAGTTAGTTAGTTAGTTAGTTAGTTAGTTAGTTAGTTAGTTAGTTAGTTAGTTAGTTAGTTAGTTAGTTAGTTAGTTAGTTAGTTAGTTAGATAGTTAGTTAGTTAGTTAGTTAGTTAGTTAGTTAGTTAGTTAGTTAGTTAGTTAGTTAGTTAGTTAGTTAAGTTAGTTAGTTAAGTTAGTTAGTTAAGTTAGTTAGTTAGTTAGTTGGTCAGTTCGTTCGATCGTTCGTTCGTTCGTTAGTTAGTTAGTTAGTTAGTTAGTTAGTTAGTTGGTCAGTTCGTTCGGTCGTTCGTTAGTTAGTTAGTTAGTTAGTTAGTTAGTTAGTTAGTTGGTCAGTTGGTCAGTTGGTCAGTTGGTCAGTTGGTCAGTTGGTCAGTTGGTTAGTTAGTCAGTTAGTTAGTTAGTTAGTTAGTTAGTTAGTTAGTTAGTTAGTTAGTTAGTTAGTTAGTTAGTTAGTTAGTTAGTTAGTTAGTTAGTTAGTTAGTTAGTTAGTTAGTTAGTTAGTTAGTTAGTTAGTTAGTTAGTTAGTTAGTTAGTTAGTTAGTTAGTTAGTTAGTTAGTTAGTTAGTTAGTTAGTTAGTTAGTTAGTTAGTTAGTTAGTTAGTTAGTTAGTTAGTTAGTTAGTTAGTTAGTTAGTTAGTTAGTTAGTTAGTTAGTTAGTTAGTTAGTTAGTTAGTTAGTTAGTTAGTTAGTTAGTTAGTTAGTTAGTTAGTTAGTTAGTTAGTTAGTTAGTTAGTTAGTTAGTTAGTTAGTTAGTTAGTTAGTTAGTTAGTTAGTTAGTTAGTTAGTTAGTTAGTTAGTTAGTTAGTTAGTTAGTTAGTTAGTTAGTTAGTTAGTTAGTTAGTTAGTTAGTTAGTTAGTTAGTTAGTTAGTTAGTTAGTTAGTTAGTTAGTTAGTTAGTTTAGTTAGTTAGTTTAGTTAGTTAGTTAGTTAGTTAGTTAGTTTAGTTAGTTAGTTTAGTTAGTTAGTTTAGTTAGTTAGTTTAGTTAGTTAGTTTAGTTAGTTAGTTTAGTTAGTTAGTTTAGTTAGTTAGTTTAGTTAGTTAGTTTAGTTAGTTAGTTTAGTTAGTTAGTTTAGTTAGTTAGTTTAGTTAGTTAGTTTAGTTAGTTAGTTTAGTTAGTTAGTTTAGTTAGTTAGTTTAGTTAGTTAGTTTAGTTAGTTAGTTTAGTTAGTTAGTTTAGTTAGTTAGTTTAGTTAGTTAGTTAGTTAGTTAGTTAGTTTAGTTAGTTAGTTTAGTTAGTTAGTTTAGTTAGTTAGTTTAGTTAGTTAGTTTAGTTAGTTAGTTTAGTTAGTTAGTTTAGTTAGTTAGTTTAGTTAGTTAGTTTAGTTAGTTAGTTAGTTAGTTAGTTAGTTTAGTTAGTTAGTTTAGTTAGTTAGTTTAGTTAGTTAGTTTAGTTAGTTAGTTTAGTTAGTTAGTTTAGTTAGTTAGTTTAGTTAGTTAGTTTAGTTAGTTAGTTTAGTTAGTTAGTTTAGTTAGTTAGTTTAGTTAGTTAGTTTAGTTAGTTAGTTTAGTTAGTTAGTTTAGTTAGTTAGTTTAGTTAGTTAGTTTAGTTAGTTAGTTTAGTTAGTTAGTTTAGTTAGTTAGTTTAGTTAGTTAGTTTAGTTAGTTAGTTTAGTTAGTTAGTTTAGTTAGTTAGTTTAGTTAGTTAGTTTAGTTAGTTAGTTTAGTTAGTTAGTTTAGTTAGTTAGTTTAGTTAGTTAGTTTAGTTAGTTAGTTTAGTTAGTTAGTTTAGTTAGTTAGTTTAGTTAGTTAGTTTAGTTAGTTAGTTTAGTTAGTTAGTTTAGTTAGTTAGTTTAGTTAGTTAGTTTAGTTAGTTAGTTTAGTTAGTTAGTTTAGTTAGTTAGTTTAGTTAGTTAGTTTAGTTAGTTAGTTTAGTTAGTTAGTTTAGTTAGTTAGTTTAGTTAGTTAGTTTAGTTAGTTAGTTTAGTTAGTTAGTTTAGTTAGTTAGTTTAGTTAGTTAGTTTAGTTAGTTAGTTTAGTTAGTTAGTTTAGTTAGTTAGTTTAGTTAGTTAGTTTAGTTAGTTAGTTTAGTTAGTTAGTTTAGTTAGTTAGTTTAGTTAGTTAGTTTAGTTAGTTAGTTTAGTTAGTTAGTTTAGTTAGTTAGTTTAGTTAGTTAGTTTAGTTAGTTAGTTTAGTTAGTTAGTTTAGTTAGTTAGTTTAGTTAGTTAGTTTAGTTAGTTAGTTTAGTTAGTTAGTTTAGTTAGTTAGTTTAGTTAGTTAGTTTAGTTAGTTAGTTTAGTTAGTTAGTTTAGTTAGTTAGTTTAGTTAGTTAGTTTAGTTAGTTAGTTTAGTTAGTTAGTTTAGTTAGTTAGTTTAGTTAGTTAGTTTAGTTAGTTAGTTTAGTTAGTTAGTTTAGTTAGTTAGTTTAGTTAGTTAGTTTAGTTAGTTAGTTTAGTTAGTTAGTTTAGTTAGTTAGTTTAGTTAGTTAGTTTAGTTAGTTAGTTTAGTTAGTTAGTTTAGTTAGTTAGTTTAGTTAGTTAGTTTAGTTAGTTAGTTTAGTTAGTTAGTTTAGTTAGTTAGTTTAGTTAGTTAGTTTAGTTAGTTAGTTTAGTTAGTTAGTTTAGTTAGTTAGTTTAGTTAGTTAGTTTAGTTAGTTAGTTTAGTTAGTTAGTTTAGTTAGTTAGTTTAGTTAGTTAGTTTAGTTAGTTAGTTTAGTTAGTTAGTTTAGTTAGTTAGTTTAGTTAGTTAGTTTAGTTAGTTAGTTTAGTTAGTTAGTTTAGTTAGTTAGTTTAGTTAGTTAGTTTAGTTAGTTAGTTTAGTTAGTTAGTTTAGTTAGTTAGTTTAGTTAGTTAGTTTAGTTAGTTAGTTTAGTTAGTTAGTTTAGTTAGTTAGTTTAGTTAGTTAGTTTAGTTAGTTAGTTTAGTTAGTTAGTTTAGTTAGTTAGTTTAGTTAGTTAGTTTAGTTAGTTAGTTTAGTTAGTTAGTTTAGTTAGTTAGTTTAGTTAGTTAGTTTAGTTAGTTAGTTTAGTTAGTTAGTTTAGTTAGTTAGTTTAGTTAGTTAGTTTAGTTAGTTAGTTTAGTTAGTTAGTTTAGTTAGTTAGTTTAGTTAGTTAGTTTAGTTAGTTAGTTTAGTTAGTTAGTTTAGTTAGTTAGTTTAGTTAGTTAGTTTAGTTAGTTAGTTTAGTTAGTTAGTTTAGTTAGTTAGTTTAGTTAGTTAGTTTAGTTAGTTAGTTTAGTTAGTTAGTTTAGTTAGTTAGTTTAGTTAGTTAGTTTAGTTAGTTAGTTTAGTTAGTTAGTTTAGTTAGTTAGTTTAGTTAGTTAGTTTAGTTAGTTAGTTTAGTTAGTTAGTTTAGTTAGTTAGTTTAGTTAGTTAGTTTAGTTAGTTAGTTTAGTTAGTTAGTTAGTTAGTTAGTTAGTTAGTTAGTTAGTTAGTTAGTTAGTTAGTTAGTTAGTTAGTTAGTTAGTTAGTTAGTTAGTTAGTTAGTTAGTTAGTTAGTTAGTTAGTTAGTTAGTTAGTTAGTTAGTTAGTTAGTTAGTTAGTTAGTTAGTTAGTTAGTTAGTTAGTTAGTTAGTTAGTTAGTTAGTTAGTTAGTTAGTTAGTTAGTTAGTTAGTTAGTTAGTTAGTTAGTTAGTTAGTTAGTTAGTTAGTTAGTTAGTTAGTTAGTTAGTTAGTTAGTTAGTTAGTTAGTTAGTTAGTTAGTTAGTTAGTTAGTTAGTTAGTTAGTTAGTTAGTTAGTTAGTTAGTTAGTTAGTTAGTTAGTTAGTTAGTTAGTTAGTTAGTTAGTTAGTTAGTTAGTTAGTTAGTTAGTTAGTTAGTTAGTTAGTTAGTTAGTTAGTTAGTTAGTTAGTTAGTTAGTTAGTTAGTTAGTTAGTTAGTTAGTTAGTTAGTTAGTTAGTTAGTTAGTTAGTTAGTTAGTTAGTTAGTTAGTTAGTTAGTTAGTTAGTTAGTTAGTTAGTTAGTTAGTTAGTTAGTTAGTTAGTTAGTTAGTTAAGTTAGTTAGTTAAGTTAGTTAGTTAGTTAGTTGGTCAGTTCGTTCGATCGTTCGTTCGTTCGTTAGTTAGTTAGTTAGTTAGTTAGTTAGTTGGTCAGTTCGTTCGGTCGTTCGTTAGTTAGTTAGTTAGTTAGTTAGTTAGTTAGTTAGTTGGTCAGTTGGTCAGTTGTTCAGTTGGTCAGTTGGTCAGTTGGTCAGTTGGTTAGTTGGTTAGTTAGTTAGTTAGTTAGTTAGTTAGTTAGTTAGTTAGTTAGTTAGTTAGTTAGTTAGTTAGTTAGTTAGTTAGTTAGTTAGTTAGTTAGTTAGTTAGTTAGTTAGTTAGTTAGTTAGTTAGTTAGTTAGTTAGTTAGTTAGTTAGTTAGTTAGTTAGTTAGTTAGTTAGTTAGTTAGTTAGTTAGTTAGTTAGTTAGTTAGTTAGTTAGTTAGTTAGTTAGTTAGTTAGTTAGTTAGTTAGTTAGTTAGTTAGTTAGTTAGTTAGTTAGTTAGTTAGTTAGTTAGTTAGTTAGTTAGTTAGTTAGTTAGTTAGTTAGTTAGTTAGTTAGTTAGTTAGTTAGTTAGTTAGTTAGTTAGTTAGTTAGTTAGTTAGTTAGTTAGTTAGTTAGTTAGTTAGTTAGTTAGTTAGTTAGTTAGTTAGTTAGTTAGTTAGTTAGTTAGTTAGTTAGTTAGTTAGTTAGTTAGTTAGTTAGTTAGTTAGTTAGTTAGTTAGTTAGTTAGTTAGTTAGTTAGTTAGTTAGTTAGTTAGTTAGTTAGTTAGTTAGTTAGTTAGTTAGTTAGTTAGTTAGTTAGTTAGTTAGTTAGTTAGTTAGTTAGTTAGTTAGTTAGTTAGTTAGTTAGTTAGTTAGTTAGTTAGTTAGTTAGTTAGTTAGTTAGTTAGTTAGTTAGTTAGTTAGTTAGTTAGTTAGTTAGTTAGTTAGTTAGTTAGTTAGTTAGTTAGTTAGTTAGTTAGTTAGTTAGTTAGTTAGTTAGTTAGTTAGTTAGTTAGTTAGTTAGTTAGTTAGTTAGTTAGTTAGTTAGTTAGTTAGTTAGTTAGTTAGTTAGTTAGTTAGTTAGTTAGTTAGTTAGTTAGTTAGTTAGTTAGTTAGTTAGTTAGTTAGTTAGTTAGTTAGTTAGTTAGTTAGTTAGTTAGTTAGTTAGTTAGTTAGTTAGTTAGTTAGTTAGTTAGTTAGTTAGTTAGTTAGTTAGTTAGTTAGTTAGTTAGTTAGTTAGTTAGTTAGTTAGTTAGTTAGTTAGTTAGTTAGTTAGTTAGTTAGTTAGTTAGTTAGTTAGTTAGTTAGTTAGTTAGTTAGTTAGTTAGTTAGTTAGTTAGTTAGTTAGTTAGTTAGTTAGTTAGTTAGTTAGTTAGTTAGTTAGTTAGTTAGTTAGTTAGTTAGTTAGTTAGTTAGTTAGTTAGTTAGTTAGTTAGTTAGTTAGTTAGTTAGTTAGTTAGTTAGTTAGTTAGTTAGTTAGTTAGTTAGTTAGTTAGTTAGTTAGTTAGTTAGTTAGTTAGTTAGTTAGTTAGTTAGTTAGTTAGTTAAGTTAGTTAGTTAAGTTAGTTAGTTAGTTAGTTGGTCAGTTCGTTCGATCGTTCGTTCGTTCGTTAGTTAGTTAGTTAGTTAGTTAGTTGGTCAGTTCGTTCGGTCGTTCGTTAGTTAGTTAGTTAGTTAGTTAGTTAGTTGGTCAGTTGGTCAGTTGGTCAGTTGGTCAGTTGGTCAGTTGGTCAGTTGGTCAGTTGGTTAGTTAGTTAGTTAGTTAGTTAGTTAGTTAGTTAGTTAGTTAGTTAGTTAGTTAGTTAGTTAGTTAGTTAGTTAGTTAGTTAGTTAGTTAGTTAGTTAGTTAGTTAGTTAGTTAGTTAGTTAGTTAGTTAGTTAGTTAGTTAGTTAGTTAGTTAGTTAGTTAGTTAGTTAGTTAGTTAGTTAGTTAGTTAGTTAGTTAGTTAGTTAGTTAGTTAGTTAGTTAGTTAGTTAGTTAGTTAGTTAGTTAGTTAGTTAGTTAGTTAGTTAGTTAGTTAGTTAGTTAGTTAGTTAGTTAGTTAGTTAGTTAGTTAGTTAGTTAGTTAGTTAGTTAGTTAGTTAGTTAGTTAGTTAGTTAGTTAGTTAGTTAGTTAGTTAGTTAGTTAGTTAGTTAGTTAGTTAGTTAGTTAGTTAGTTAGTTAGTTAGTTAGTTAGTTAGTTAGTTAGTTAGTTAGTTAGTTAGTTAGTTAGTTAGTTAGTTAGTTAGTTAGTTAGTTAGTTAGTTAGTTAGTTAGTTAGTTAGTTAGTTAGTTAGTTAGTTAGTTAGTTAGTTAGTTAGTTAGTTAGTTAGTTAGTTAGTTAGTTAGTTAGTTAGTTAGTTAGTTAGTTAGTTAGTTAGTTAGTTAGTTAGTTAGTTAGTTAGTTAGTTAGTTAGTTAGTTAGTTAGTTAGTTAGTTAGTTAGTTAGTTAGTTAGTTAGTTAGTTAGTTAGTTAGTTAGTTAGTTAGTTAGTTAGTTAGTTAGTTAAGTTAGTTAGTTAAGTTAGTTAGTTAGTTAGTTGGCCAGTTCGTTCGATCGTTCGTTCGTTCGTTAGTTAGTTAGTTAGTTAGTTAGTTAGTTGGTCAGTTCGTTCGGTCGTTCGTTAGTTAGTTAGTTAGTTAGTTAGTTAGTTAGTTAGTTGGTCAGTTGGTCAGTTGGTCAGTTGGTCAGTTGGTCAGTTAGTTAGTTAGTTAGTTAGTTAGTTAGTTAGTTAGTTAGTTAGTTAGTTAGTTAGTTAGTTAGTTAGTTAGTTAGTTAGTTAGTTAGTTAGTTAGTTAGTTAGTTAGTTAGTTAGTTAGTTAGTTAGTTAGTTAGTTAGTTAGTTAGTTAGTTAGTTAGTTAGTTAGTTAGTTAGTTAGTTAGTTAGTTAGTTAGTTAGTTAGTTAGTTAGTTAGTTAGTTAGTTAGTTAGTTAGTTAGTTAGTTAGTTAGTTAGTTAGTTAGTTAGTTAGTTAGTTAGTTAGTTAGTTAGTTAGTTAGTTAGTTAGTTAGTTAGTTAGTTAGTTAGTTAGTTAGTTAGTTAGTTAGTTAGTTAGTTAGTTAGTTAGTTAGTTAGTTAGTTAGTTAGTTAGTTAGTTAGTTAGTTAGTTAGTTAGTTAGTTAGTTAGTTAGTTAGTTAGTTAGTTAGTTAGTTAGTTAGTTAGTTAGTTAGTTAGTTAGTTAGTTAGTTAGTTAGTTAGTTAGTTAGTTAGTTAGTTAGTTAGTTAGTTAGTTAGTTAGTTAGTTAGTTAGTTAGTTAGTTAGTTAGTTAGTTAGTTAGTTAGTTAGTTAGTTAGTTAGTTAGTTAGTTAGTTAGTTAGTTAGTTAGTTAGTTAGTTAGTTAGTTAGTTAGTTAGTTAGTTAGTTAGTTAGTTAGTTAGTTAGTTAGTTAGTTAGTTAGTTAGTTAGTTAGTTAGTTAGTTAGTTAGTTAGTTAGTTAGTTAGTTAGTTAGTTAGTTAGTTAGTTAGTTAGTTAGTTAGTTAGTTAGTTAGTTAGTTAGTTAGTTAGTTAGTTAGTTAGTTAGTTAGTTAGTTAGTTAGTTAGTTAGTTAGTTAGTTAGTTAGTTAGTTAGTTAGTTAGTTAGTTAGTTAGTTAGTTAAGTTAGTTAGTTAAGTTAGTTAGTTAGTTAGTTGGTCAGTTCGTTCGATCGTTCGTTCGTTCGTTAGTTAGTTAGTTAGTTAGTTAGTTAGTTGGTCAGTTCGTTCGGTCGTTCGTTAGTTAGTTAGTTAGTTAGTTAGTTAGTCAGTTGGTCAGTTGGTCAGTTGGTCAGTTGGTCAGTTGGTCAGTTGGTTAGTTGGTTAGTTAGTTAGTTAGTTAGTTAGTTAGTTAGTTAGTTAGTTAGTTAGTTAGTTAGTTAGTTAGTTAGTTAGTTAGTTAGTTAGTTAGTTAGTTAGTTAGTTAGTTAGTTAGTTAGTTAGTTAGTTAGTTAGTTAGTTAGTTAGTTAGTTAGTTAGTTAGTTAGTTAGTTAGTTAGTTAGTTAGTTAGTTAGTTAGTTAGTTAGTTAGTTAGTTAGTTAGTTAGTTAGTTAGTTAGTTAGTTAGTTAGTTAGTTAGTTAGTTAGTTAGTTAGTTAGTTAGTTAGTTAGTTAGTTAGTTAGTTAGTTAGTTAGTTAGTTAGTTAGTTAGTTAGTTAGTTAGTTAGTTAGTTAGTTAGTTAGTTAGTTAGTTAGTTAGTTAGTTAGTTAGTTAGTTAGTTAGTTAGTTAGTTAGTTAGTTAGTTAGTTAGTTAGTTAGTTAGTTAGTTAGTTAGTTAGTTAGTTAGTTAGTTAGTTAGTTAGTTAGTTAGTTAGTTAGTTAGTTAGTTAGTTAGTTAGTTAGTTAGTTAGTTAGTTAGTTAGTTAGTTAGTTAGTTAGTTAGTTAGTTAGTTAGTTAGTTAGTTAGTTAGTTAGTTAGTTAGTTAGTTAGTTAGTTAGTTAGTTAGTTAGTTAGTTAGTTAGTTAGTTAGTTAGTTAGTTAGTTAGTTAGTTAGTTAGTTAGTTAGTTAGTTAGTTAGTTAGTTAGTTAGTTAGTTAGTTAGTTAGTTAGTTAGTTAGTTAGTTAGTTAGTTAGTTAGTTAGTTAGTTAGTTAGTTAGTTAGTTAGTTAGTTAGTTAGTTAGTTAGTTAGTTAGTTAGTTAGTTAGTTAGTTAGTTAGTTAGTTAGTTAGTTAGTTAGTTAGTTAGTTAGTTAGTTAGTTAGTTAGTTAGTTAGTTAGTTAGTTAGTTAGTTAGTTAGTTAGTTAGTTAGTTAGTTAGTTAGTTAGTTAGTTAGTTAGTTAGATAGTTAGTTAGTTAGTTAGTTAGTTAGTTAGTTAGTTAGTTAGTTAGTTAGTTAGTTAGTTAGTTAGTTAGTTAGTTAGTTAGTTAGTTAGTTAGTTAGTTAGTTAAGTTAGTTAGTTAAGTTAGTTAGTTAGTTAGTTGGTCAGTTCGTTCGATCGTTCGTTCGTTCGTTAGTTAGTTAGTTAGTTGGTCAGTTCGTTCGATCGTTCGTTCGTTCGTTAGTTAGTTAGTTAGTTAGTTAGTTAGTTGGTCAGTTCGTTCGGTCGTTCGTTAGTTAGTTAGTTAGTTAGTTAGTTAGTTAGTTGGTCAGTTGGTCAGTTGGTCAGTTGGTCAGTTGGTCAGTTGGTTAGTTAGTTAGTTAGTTAGTTAGTTAGTTAGTTAGTTAGTTAGTTAGTTAGTTAGTTAGTTAGTTAGTTAGTTAGTTAGTTAGTTAGTTAGTTAGTTAGTTAGTTAGTTAGTTAGTTAGTTAGTTAGTTAGTTAGTTAGTTAGTTAGTTAGTTAGTTAGTTAGTTAGTTAGTTAGTTAGTTAGTTAGTTAGTTAGTTAGTTAGTTAGTTAGTTAGTTAGTTAGTTAGTTAGTTAGTTAGTTAGTTAGTTAGTTAGTTAGTTAGTTAGTTAGTTAGTTAGTTAGTTAGTTAGTTAGTTAGTTAGTTAGTTAGTTAGTTAGTTAGTTAGTTAGTTAGTTAGTTAGTTAGTTAGTTAGTTAGTTAGTTAGTTAGTTAGTTAGTTAGTTAGTTAGTTAGTTAGTTAGTTAGTTAGTTAGTTAGTTAGTTAGTTAGTTAGTTAGTTAGTTAGTTAGTTAGTTAGTTAGTTAGTTAGTTAGTTAGTTAGTTAGTTAGTTAGTTAGTTAGTTAGTTAGTTAGTTAGTTAGTTAGTTAGTTAGTTAGTTAGTTAGTTAGTTAGTTAGTTAGTTAGTTAGTTAGTTAGTTAGTTAGTTAGTTAGTTAGTTAGTTAGTTAGTTAGTTAGTTAGTTAGTTAGTTAGTTAGTTAGTTAGTTAGTTAGTTAGTTAGTTAGTTAGTTAGTTAGTTAGTTAGTTAGTTAGTTAGTTAGTTAGTTAGTTAGTTAGTTAGTTAGTTAGTTAGTTAGTTAGTTAAGTTAGTTAGTTAAGTTAGTTAGTTAAGTTAGTTAGTTAGTTAGTTGGTCAGTTCGTTCGATCGTTCGTTCGTTCGTTAGTTAGTTAGTTAGTTAGTTAGTTAGTTGGTCAGTTCGTTCGGTCGTTCGTTAGTTAGTTAGTTAGTTAGTTAGTTAGTTAGTTAGTTGGTCAGTTGGTCAGTTGGTCAGTTGGTCAGTTGGTCAGTTGGTTAGTTGGTTAGTTGGTTAGTTAGTTAGTTAGTTAGTTAGTTAGTTAGTTAGTTAGTTAGTTAGTTAGTTAGTTAGTTAGTTAGTTAGTTAGTTAGTTAGTTAGTTAGTTAGTTAGTTAGTTAGTTAGTTAGTTAGTTAGTTAGTTAGTTAGTTAGTTAGTTAGTTAGTTAGTTAGTTAGTTAGTTAGTTAGTTAGTTAGTTAGTTAGTTAGTTAGTTAGTTAGTTAGTTAGTTAGTTAGTTAGTTAGTTAGTTAGTTAGTTAGTTAGTTAGTTAGTTAGTTAGTTAGTTAGTTAGTTAGTTAGTTAGTTAGTTAGTTAGTTAGTTAGTTAGTTAGTTAGTTAGTTAGTTAGTTAGTTAGTTAGTTAGTTAGTTAGTTAGTTAGTTAGTTAGTTAGTTAGTTAGTTAGTTAGTTAGTTAGTTAGTTAGTTAGTTAGTTAGTTAGTTAGTTAGTTAGTTAGTTAGTTAGTTAGTTAGTTAGTTAGTTAGTTAGTTAGTTAGTTAGT
>CAWUFQ010000029.1:55000-58454 GCA_963921405.1 Cepaea hortensis
AGTTAGTTAGTTAGTTAGTTAGTTAGTTAGTTAGTTAGTTAGTTAGTTAGTTATTTAGTTAGTTAGTTAGTTAGTTAGTTTAGTTAGTTAGTTAGTTAGTTAGTTAGTTAGTTAGTTAGTTAGTTAGTTAGTTAGTTAGTTAGTTAGTTAGTTAGTTAGTTAGTTAGTTAGTTAGTTAGTTAGTTAGTTAGTTAGTTAGTTAGGTTAGTTAGTTAGTTAGTTAGTTAGTTAGTTAGTTAGTTAGTTAGTTAGTTAGTTAGTTAGTAGTTAGTTAGTTAGTTAGTTAGTTAGTTAGTTAGTTAGTTAGTTAGTTAGTTAGTTAGTTAGTTAGTTAGTTAGTTAGTTAGTTAGTTAGTTAGTTAGTTAGTTTAGTTAGTTAGTTAGTTAGTTAGTTAGTTAGTTAGTTAGTTAGTTAGTTAGTTAAGTTAGTTAGTTAAGTTAGTTAGTTAGTTGGTCAGTTAGTTCGATCGTTCGTTCGTTCGTTAGTTAGTTAGTTAGTTAGTTAGTTAGTTGGTCAGTTCGTTCGGTCGTTCGTTAGTTAGTTAGTTAGTTAGGTTAGTCAGTTGGTCAGTTGGTCAGTTGGTCAGTTGGTCAGTTGGTCAGTTGGTTAGTTGGTTAGTTAGTTAGTTAGTTAGTTAGTTAGTTAGTTTAGTTAGTTAGTTAGTAGTTAGTTAGTTAGTTAGTTAGTTAGTTAGTTAGTTAGTTAGTTAGTTAGTTAGTTAGTTAGTTAGTTAGTTAGTTAGTTAGTTAGTTAGTTAGTTAGTTAGTTAGTTAGTTAGTTAGTTAGTTAGTTAGTTAGTTAGTTAGTTAGTTAGTTAGTTAGTTAGTTAGTTAGTTAGTTAGTTAGTTGGTCAGTTGGTCAGTTGGTCAGTTGGTCAGTTGGTCAGTTGGTTAGTTAGTTAGTTAGTTAGTTTAGTTAGTTAGTTAGTTAGTTAGTTAGTTAGTTAGTTAGTTAGTTAGTTAGTTAGTTAGTTAGTTAGTTAGTTAGTTAGTTAGTTAGTTAGTTAGTTAGTTAGTTAGTTAGTTAGTTAGTTAGTTAGTTAGTTAGTTAGTTAGTTAGTTAGTTAGTTAGTTAGTTAGTTAGTTAGTTGTTAGTTAGTTAGTTAGTTAGTTAGTTAGTTAGTTAGTTAGTTAGTTAGTTAGTTAGTTAGTTAGTTAGTTAGTTAGTTAGTTAGTTAGTTAGTTAGTTAGTTAGTTAGTTAGTTAGTTAGTTAGTTAGTTAGTTAGTTAGTTAGTTAGTTAGTTAGTTAGTTAGTTAGTTAGTTAGTTAGTTAGTTAGTTAGTTAGTTAGTTAGTTAGTTAGTTAGTTAGTTAGTTAGTTAGTTAGTTAGTTAGTTAGTTAGTTAGTTAGTTAGTTAGTTAGTTAGTTAGTTAGTTAGTTAGTTAGTTAGTTAGTTAGTTAGTTAGTTAGTTAGGTTAGTTAGTTAGTTAGTTAGTTAGTTAGTTAGTTGTTAGTTAGTTAGTTAGTTAGTTAGTTAGTTAGTTAGTTAGTTAGTTAGTTAGTTAGTTAGTTGTTAGTTAGTTAGTTAGTTAGTTAGTTAGTTAGTTAGTTAGTTAGTTAGTTAGTTAGTTAGTTTGTTAGTTAGTTAGTTAGTTAGTTAGTTAGTTGTTAGTTAGTTAGTTAGTTAGTTAGTTAGTTAGTTAGTTAGTTAGTTATGTTAGTTAGTTAGTTAGTTAG
The DNA here is from genome assembly GCA_963921405.1 of Cepaea hortensis. Classification (NCBI taxonomy): domain Eukaryota; kingdom Metazoa; phylum Mollusca; class Gastropoda; order Stylommatophora; family Helicidae; genus Cepaea; species Cepaea hortensis. The sequence continues at coordinate 56,679 of CAWUFQ010000029.1, forward strand.
TTAGTTAGTTAAGTTAGTTAGTAGTTAGTAGTTAGTTAGTTGGTCAGTTCGTTCGATCGTGTTCGTTCGTTAGTTAGTTAGTTAGTTAGTTAGTTAGTTGGTCAGTTCGTTCGGTCGTTCGTTAGTTAGTTAGTTAGTTAGTTAGTTAGTCAGTTGGTCAGTTGGTCAGTTGGTCAGTTGGTCAGTTGGTCAGTTGGTTAGTTGGTTAGTTAGTTAGTTAGTTAGTTGTTAGTTAGTTAGTTAGTTAGTTAGTTAGTTAGTTAGTTAGTTAGTTAGTTAGTTAGTTAGTTAGTTAGTTAGTTAGTTAGTTAGTTAGTTAGTTAGTTAGTTAGTTAGTTAGTTAGTTAGTTAGTTAGTTAGTTAGTTAGTTAGTTAGTTAGTTAGTTAGTTAGTTAGTTAGTTAGTTAGTTAGTTAGTTAGTTAGTTAGTTAGTTAGTTAGTTAGTTAGTTAGTTAGTTAGTTAGTTAGTTAGTTAGTTAGTTAGTTAGTTAGTTAGTTAGTTAGTTAGTTAGTTAGTTAGTTAGTTAGTTAGTTAGTTAGTTAGTTAGTTAGTTAGTTATTAGTTAGTTAGTTAGTTAGTTAGTTAGTTAGTTAGTTTTAGTTAGTTAGTTAGTTAGTTAGTTAGTTAGTTAGTTAGTTAGTTAGTTAGTTAGTTAGTTAGTTAGTTAGTTAGTTAGTTAGTTAGTTAGTAGTTAGTTAGTTAGTTAGTTAGTTAGTTAGTTAGTTAGTTAGTTAGTTAGTTGTTAGTTAGTTAGTTAGTTAGTTAGTTAGTTAGTTAGTTAGTTAGTTAGTTAGTTAGTTAGTTAGTTAGTTAGTTAGTTAGTTAGTTAGTTAGTTAGTTAGTTAGTTAGTTAGTTAGTTAGTTAGTTAGTTAGTTAGTTAGTTAGTTAGTTAGTTAGTTAGTTAGTTAGTTGTTAGTTAGTTAGTTAGTTAGTTAGTTAGTTAGTTAGTTAGTTAGTTAGTTAGTTAGTTAGTTAGTTAGTTAGTTAGTTAGTTAGTTTAGTTAGTTAGTTAGTTAGTTAGTTAGTTAGTTAGTTAGTTAGTTAGTTAGTTAGTTAGTTAGTTAGTTAGTTAGTTAGTTAGTTAGTTAGTTAGTTAGTTAGTTAGTTAGTTAGTTAGTTAAGTTAGTTAGTTAGTTAGTTAGATAGTTAGTTAGTTAGTTAGTTAGTTAGTTAGTTAGTTAGTTAGTTAGTTAGTTAGTTAGTTAGTTAGTTAGTTAGTTAGTTAGTTAGTTAGTTAGTTAGTTAGTTAGTTAGTTAGTTAGTTAGTTAAGTTAGTTAGTTAGTTAGTTGGTCAGTTCGTTCGTCGTTCGTTCTTAGTTAGTTAGTTAGTTAGTTGGTCAGTTCGTTCGATCGTTCGTTCGTTCGTTAGTTAGTTAGTTAGTTAGTTAGTTAGTTGGTCAGTTCGTTCGGTCGTTCGTTAGTTAGTTAGTTAGTTAGTTAGTTAGTTAGTTGGGTCAGTTGTCAGTTGGTCAGTTGGTCAGTTGGTCAGTTGGTTAGTTTGGTTAGTTAGTTAGTTAGTTAGTTAGTTAGTTGTTAGTTAGTTAGTTAGTTAGTTAGTTAGTTAGTTAGTTAGTTAGTTAGGTTAGTTAGTTAGTTAGTTAGTTTAGTTAGTTAGTTAGTTAGGTTAGTTAGTTAGTTAGTTAGTTAGTTAGTTAGTTAGTTAGTTAGTTAGTTAGTTAGTTAGTTAGTTAGTTAGTTAGTTAGTTAGTTAGTTAGTTGTTAGTTAGTTAGTTAGTTAGTTAGTTAGTTAGGTTAGTTAGTCTAGTTAGTTAAA
>CAWUFQ010000030.1:0-134285 GCA_963921405.1 Cepaea hortensis
TGACATGGATGTTAACCCATGCCTATCATGCAGCAGGCGAGCGGTTAGCCACAATGCTTCGCAACAATGTGCGCCGGTGCTGAAATATGACCGTGTTGATCAATATGTAACCTCTCAAAAATGTCTAGACAAATTTTCATACATATGTACGAGTTCAGAAATGATTTAGTGTTCATGAAATGTGACTGATGGGTTACATCATGAAATGTGGCTGATGGGTTATATCATAAAATGTGGCTGATGGGTTATATCAATAAATGTGGCTGATGGGTTATATCAATAAACGTGGCTGATGGGTTATATATATATCAATAAACGTGGCTGATGGGTTGTATCAAGTAATGTGGGTGATGGGTTATATCAAGAAATGTGTCTGATGGGTTATATCAAGAAATGCGGCTGATAGGTTTTATCCTGAAATGTGGATGATGTGTTATATTAAGGAATGAGGCTAAAAAGCTATATCATGAAAGATGGCCTAAGGATTATATCTAATGACCTCGTTTCTAAATTTCGCTAACGGAAGGGATGGCTATTTATCACAGGTAACATCATAAACTGAAAACCGCGTGGCGACTGCTGGAGTAAGCGGCTTTTCTTTTCACAGCTTTGTTATTAAACTTGCCAGCCTACATCAGCAATGGTACCAAGCAGCCACTGATTATTTTGTGACGTCTTTTGTCTTTTGTGCGTATCTTTGATGCTGAATTGTTATATCAATCTTCTGTCTTGAAATAGATGAATATAATAAAAGTTACTGTATATTATATGCATACTGACTTGGTTGAGTATTTTATTGTATCTGTTTCTGCTTATTGTTATTTGTTATGTTGCCATTCGTGTTGTTATCGTGTGGTTGGAACTGTATCTATAGTTGTATTTCTCAGCGTTAATTACTAGTCTTGTTGTGAGTGTGCTAGATGTTTCAATTGTAATCTGCATCAGTTGCATACAAAAAGTCCCGATGAAGGAACTTACTATGGTTCTTGGATGTGCTGGGACCGTCACAATATGACCGTCCACAGTGCACTGTGGAATGGCCTAGGACCATCACAATTTGCAGGCCTTAGTGCACAGTGGAATGTCCTAGGACCATCACAACTTGCAGGCCTGAGTGCACTGTGGAATGTCCTAGGACCATCACAACTCGCAGGCCTTAGTGCACTGTGGAATGTCCTAGGACCATCACAACTTGCAGGCCTGCGTGCACTGTGGAATGTCCTAGGACCATCACAACTTTCAGGCCTGAGTGCACTGTGGAATGTCCTAGGACCATCACAACTTGCAGGTCTGAGTGCATTGTGTGATGTCCTAGGACCGTTACAACATGTAGGAATGAGTGCACGGTGGGGTGTGCTAGGACAGTCACACATTGTAGGCCTGAGTGCACGTGGGCATAAGTGACCAATCCTTCCTTCCCGTAGCGAGCGACAAGTCCAGAAATCAAACCACGTCCCACTGCACGCATGCCATTGTCAGCACAACTTCTAAAACGTTACACTAAAGCGCCAGCAATAAATTGCATAGAACAATATGTTAACTCCTTTCTTTACTGCGTTTGCATTTTTATTGGTTTTTAAAGAATTTCTTTTTCAGCTTGTTACCACATTCAATATTAAACAAAACTAACAATCAAATCCACCCATAAACCGATCAGCTGTGTGTGACTGCCGACGATCTGGTACTGGCACACCCATGAACATAAAGTATGACCAGGAAGTTTGACAGAAGAATAAACACACATAGATACACGTGAACATTACCACAAAAGTCGTTACCAACTAACACACACACGCACACACACACACACACATACACACATACACACATATACACACACACATCCAAACCACACACACAACACACACACACACACACACACACACACAAATACTAAGTTGAAAAACTGATATGCTATCCCAATCAGAGACAAGCAATACAATGAATACAAACACACAGAACTGAATTCCTCAGAGTTTTATTCGGTGTCACTCGTATTCCGTAAACCTGTTGGAGGTAAAATGAAGTAATCATTGGTACGCATTGCAGACTAACACTTATGGACTGAATGGGTCGATGTGCAATGAGGATGATCCGTCGACGAAATAACTAACTAACTAAGCAGACTAACACGTTTCGTATTGCCAAGGGCATGAGACCTACTTGTAGGTACCAGTCACTTCTCCAAGCAAACTATACAGATTCTCTTATAGTAGCTTTCCCAAGATTCAAACATGTAACCTAGAAAGCAGCCTAATATGGATACACTTTTAAAAATCACTTTCTGCGTCATCTTACGCTTTCCATCACCCAATAGAGAAGAGACTCTCAACCAACTCATGTGAAACCCTTTATAGACTTGCTCATGTTTGATTGGATTGTGTAGCTTAATTTCTTTATGGAGTGAGGTAGCCAGTCTCATTACAGTCCTTTTTAGCCGCCTCTTAACACAAGATGATCCCCTAATGATTTCTCCTTCAACCATCTAATGGTCTGTTACATTGTTGCTATTCATTGCCTCCCCAATGATTTCTCCTTCAAACATCTACATTCTTATTATTCATGGTCTCCCTAATGATGTCTCCTTCAAACATCTAATGGTCTGTTACATTGTTATTATTCATGGTCTCCCTAATGATGTCTCCTTCAAACATCTAATGGTCTGTTACATTGTTATTATTTATGATCTCCCTAATGATTTCTCCTTCAAACATCTAATGGTCTTTAACACTGTTATTATTCGTGATCCCCTTAATTATTTCTTTTTCAATCATCTAATAGAGCGAAAGCCCCCCAATCAAATTAGGTGAAGCCTTTCTAGACAAGGCTGGGTTTTGCAACTAAAGTTTCCTACTGGATGAGGTAGCCATTCCCAGATTAGGGTATCAATCTCCTTAGTCGTCTACTCAACATGCGCGGGTTGTACTGTGGTACAGTTTATTGCCTCACTTATTATTCTCAGTAACACATTGACGACTTTGAGAGATATAGTTAATCATATCATTCTAACGATTAGCGGGGTAGGGGTATCCTCTATCACATGATATGTAAGACGCCTCATTTTCTCCTTTAATCTACGGAACACACTTGGGCAAGGTGGAGTACCTGATTAGCCCCCCTCATCAGGGTTCTTGAAGCCACGGAAGCAGGTAGTGGATGGCGTTTGAGAGTAGCCGATTGATTGTTGTTGGTCATGGTCTGCCCTCTGCGGCAATAGGCAGATTATCTCATCAGTAGAGACAATGGTTATGGCCACCGACCAGAACAGTCACTGCCTAGAGGGAAAGCAACGCGTATTATCTTCTGCGAAACTTGCCAAGAGGCCTAACAACCATGAAAAAAAAAACATTAAAAAAAACATTACTATCCACATCACAGAATGATATAGAAAAACTAATAACCTCAACACAAAAGAATAGTGAAAATCACAACTTGTATCTTAACATAGTAAAAACAAAGATAGTGCACACAGATACAACTAATTTAGCGAAGTAAATACTTGTATATGTTACTGAGGAAAAATTGAAGGTGGTTGAAAATTTCGAATATCTAGTGTCATTAATTAACAGCAATAATGACACAATGAAGGAAATTAGAAGACGAATATCTATTACTCTTTAGAAACTACAACAACGGAATAAAGTGTGGAGGGGGACAGATGGAACTACAAAAATTAGATTTGAAAGAATATGCATCTTTCCCATTGCAACATACGTAAAAGTGTAACCCCAAGGCAATGTTTATTGTGGAATCCCTGTATAAGGTATTCGAACAGATGCCTACCAGATGGCAGGCAAGTGTGCTAGCCACAGCGCTGCCACATCACCCAGCTACACATATACATGACCCTCTAATCGTATATCAAAGTGGCCTCTATTTGCACGCATACGTGATCTCTGATCATGCACACAAGTGGCCTATAATCGTACATGTAAGTGGCTTCTGGTCGAACATTCCATTAGATCAGGGTTGGGCAAACATTTTGTGCCTAGGGCCAGATTGACAAATGTAACCCTATGGGGGAGGGGGGCATATATATATTATGTCCACTTTATTTACAGCAACCTAGCACAATAACTAATAAGGACATATTTATAGGTTATAAAACAGTATAAATAACTAATTATTGCAGTTTTATTTTACTTATACACTTATACATTATGTATTACAATATGGATACAAACATGTTCTGATTTGTTAACAAGATTTTACAATATTTTATTTGAATAATATTTTTTTTTAAATTATCTATCAATGGCTTTAATTTAGACACAGACTGACAACAATGTCACTACAATTGTTGATTTCTAATGAGATTTATGTAACTGCTTGCAATTTTTGGCAATATTCTTGAAATCTGGAACAAGTTTACTTGTTGAAATTCGCATGACAGCATGCAAGTTGCAGTCTGACAACAAAGACATATTCTTAGATTTGTTGATCTTCAAGCAAGAAAATGCTTGTGCGCAAATGCATGTTGATCCAATCAATGATAACACATTAGCTGCAAAGTTTTTTTTTTAAAGTTGGGAAATGATTCTTCAGATAAAAATCCATAGAAATCCAGCAAACTATCTGACTTGAATTTATCTTTTGGGTCATGATCTGCTTGTAAGTCAAGCAGCTCCAACTGTATGTCCTCTGTGACTGTATCAGCTTCTGCACTAAAAGGGGAACTGAGAATATTGAACTGTGGCTCTAAGTTCTTGGAATCTTGGAATCTCCATCCAAATTCTTCAATCAATGCATCTAATTGGGCTTTGTACTTTTCAGTCATTTTACCAGAAATGGTTTCTTGTTTTAGCAAAGGGTAGAGACAAAACCTTCTTCCACTTGATTGTCTGGAGAACAGTGAGAGTTTTGCCTGAAATGATTTTACATGTACATAAAATTCATGTGCAAACACGCCATTGCCCTGAAGTTTGACATTCATTTAATTTAACTTTTCCATAAATTTAATAGCAAACATTACGCCTAACTTCCACTCTTTATTGACAATGTTAGTATTAAAGTCACATTCAATGCCTTTCATCTCTAGGAACATCACTATTTCTTCTCTGAGGTCCCACACTCGCCTCAACACCTTGCCGAGACTCAGCCATCGAACACTCGTGTGATACAGGACATCGGAATGTTCATTCTCTAAATCGTCAAGTAATGCCTTGAACTGTCTGTGATTAAGTCCTCTTGATCTGATGAGGTTGGTGACGATGACAACTGGGTCAATAACATGCTTGATATTCAAAACAGTTTTGCACATACTTTCTTGATAGATGACACAGTGAAGTGGTAATAATGTATGTTCAGGATATTCTGCTTTAATCTGATCACTTATCAACTTTATCAGACCTAAATTTTTTCCAGTCAAAGCACGAGCTCCGTCAGTTGTAACACTTGCCATCTTGTTCCAAACCAACCCAGTTCTTTCAATACAGTTAGTAACAGCATTTAATATATCATGGCCTGTGGTTGTGTCTTTGAGTGACTCAACACTCAGTAACTCTTCAATGAGTTTGAAATAAGTGTTAATTCCACGTATAAATATCAATAATTGGGCAGTATCATGTACATCTAATGCAAGAGAGTACCAAAAAAATAGTTTACTTGCATCTTGAAGTGTATGCATCAAATTGTCACTTATCCTGTCATCACGTCTGACCACAGTTCTCCTTGATAAAATAATGTTGTCAATTGTTTTTTTGGTTTTTTTTTGGCGGGGGGGGGGGGGGGGGGGGGTCTGGACACATAATGCTTGCTGCATGTAGCAAACATTCCTTGATGAACTCGCTATAAGAAAATGGCTTGTTCTGTTTTACAATTCTGTGTGACAGTACAAGACTAGCTTCTGTTGCAGCATCTTGAATTGAAGACTATAGTGAAAACAGTTTGCTGTTTCTTCAAATTGTTCACCAACTCTAGGCATTTCCTTTGCCTCTCGTCGGTTGTTAAATTGTATCCGAAATCGGAATGTTTTGTTTGATAATGTCTTTGTTTTTAAATTGTACTCCTTGAATACAGCCACTGACTCACGACACAACAAGCAAAGTGTTTTGCTACCAATTTTTATAAAACATTACTTCGTTGTCCATTCATCATTAAAACCACGGCATTCATCTTCAAAGAGAAAAAATTAATATATTAGGTATGTGCGAAATGAGATGGACAGGAGCAGGCATCAAGATACATAAAGATTTTAAGATTATTTATTCTGGAGGTGAAGATCGACATAGGGGAGTGGCAATAATTTTGGACCGGAAAACATCAACGTCTGTTCAGGGATATTGGGCTGTGTCGGACAGAGTTCTACTAGTTAAATTGAGTGGCAGACCTTTTAACATAAATGTTATTCAAGTATATGCCCAAACAGGAGAGTCCAGTGAAGATAGTGTAGAGGAATTTTATAATGACCTAGAGTCCGCCTTAAAGAAATGTAAAAATTCAGAAATAAACATCATAATAGGGGACTTCAATGCAAAAGTAGGAAATCAAGGGGATAGATACACAGTAGGAAACTATGGTTTAGGAGAGAGAAATGAAAGAGGATACAGACTAGTAGAGTGGGCAAAAGAACAGGAAATGATTGTAGGAAACACCTGGTTCAAGCAACACGCTAGAAGATTATGGACCTGGAGGAGTCCTGATAGCAGGATTAGAAACCAGATTGACTACATTCTCATTAGCAGAAAATTTAGAAACGCGCTAACAGTAGCAAAAACAGTTCCCAGTGCTGATGGTTATAGTGACCACAGATTACTCACAGGAACATTGAGGATAAAGTTGAAGAAAGTCAAGTATATAACAGGAAACACTAAATATGACTTGTGTACATTGAGTAATGACAAGGAAATACAAAACAAATTCAACATAGAAGTACAGAACAGATTTGAAATATTGTCTGATCTAGAGATCCTATTCCAGGATGTGGATGATCAATGGGAAATGTTAAAGAATTCAATCAATGTGGCTGCAGAAACAACTATTCCAAAATTAAAGAAGGTGGGTCGTAAGAAATGGATGACTGAGGAAATGTTACACTTAATGGAAACAAGAAGACTCAACAAAAATAATCCCGCCAAATATGAAGAAATTCACAGACAAGTCAGAATATTATGTAGGAAGGCAAAAGAATCATGGCTTGAGGAAAAGTGCTTAGAAATTGAAAAACAACACAACAGTCAAAATACCAAATTAGTGCACAAAAGAATTCAGGAACTTACTAATAAAAGAACAAGTACATCAACAGGCTGTCTAAAAACTAAAGATGGCAAAATCATAATAGAAAAAGATCAGATTCTACATGTATGGACAGATTATGTGAAAGACCTGTATAATGATAACAGAGAGGAACAGTATGCTATTAGATTTAATAATGAAGGACCAGCAATTTTAAAGATGGAGGTTCAAAATGTTCTTAAGCATATGAAAGCTGGCAAGGCCCCCGGTGCAGATAACATCACAACAGAAATGATTAAAGCTTTAGAAGAATTTGGACTAGAGCAAGTCACTAGACTGCTGAACACATTATATGATACTGGAGATATACCTTCTGAATTATGTAATTCTGTATTTATTGCAATCCCAAAGAAATCAGGAACCTTAGAATGTGATCAACATAGAACAATTAGCATAATGAGTCACATCATAAAGATTTTGTTACGAATTATCTTGCAAAGAGTGAGGAAGAAAATACAACCTGAAATAGGGGAAGAACAATGTGGGTTTGTAGAAGGAAAGGGTACAATAAATGCTGTGTATATGCTGCAAACAGTTATTGAACGTGCTTTAGAAGTAAACAAAGATATACATCTTTGCTTTATTGACTACACAAAGGCTTTTGATAGAGTTAGACATGTCAACATTATGGATATGCTTGCAGATCTACAAATTCATGGGAAAGACATTAGACTTATAAAAAACATATATTGGAAACAACAAGCTGCCATAAGGATTGATAATGAAGTAGGACAATATCAACCTATTAAGAGAGGTGTTAGGCAGGGATGTGTAATGTCTCCAGATCTTTTTTCCCTATACAGTGAAAATATTTTCAGAAATGTAGAAGACCTAAATGGAATCAGCATTGGAGGACGAAACATAAATAACATTAGATATGCAGATGATACAGTATTGATTGCAGACAATGCACAGGATCTGCAACAATTAGTAGACGCGGTTGTTGTACACAGTGAGCAGCTGGGGTTGGAATTAAATTGTAGGAAGACACAGGTTATGGTCGTCACTAGGAAGAACGAAGTACCACAATGTAATATACAAGTAAATGGGAATTGTCAGCGTGTTGTATGTCTAGGTATCTGAGCTCGGGCTCACACAGGCAACAATAACTCAGTTAGCTATAATATCTAACATTTATTGTATTTCAGTATACAGTGCGTTGGCGCAGTGGGTCTAACAAGCCCGCACTGGATTGCATATCACAGAGGTTTAACATCATCATATAGTTTAATATCATCAAACATTCTAAGCATACTATCTAGCATAAGTCTATAAACCCCACAGGGGTCTAAACTATAGAGTCTAAACTATTGAGTCCCTCTAAGGCAGGCCCTGTTGCCTCTTCGATGTCCCGTCTCTCTCTGCCGATCCACACGTGTCGCAATCCGACACGGGTGGTAACTCTGTTCGAGTTCCTCGTGGACCCCGCAATAGGCGGGCCACATCAGTGTCCACGGGACAGTGGACTCACTGACCAGTCCTTCGAGAAGGTTCTGGAATACTCTGGCCTTCGAGGGTCTTACTTCTTTCCCTTTGGGCGGGAGTTGTAGCCCTTGGCTAATCTCTATTAACTAATGTTAGTTTACCAGATAATATGACTAATGTGAGGCTGTGACAGGAGTCCCCCCTCTCTCCTGATTTGATGGGTTGTTATAGGGTAATTAGTTCTGCACTAATTCTGTCACAGAATCACATAAGGATGGTATATGTAGTTTGGTGGACAGTAACTTGGTAGCCTACATACTGGCATCAACACTCATGTATTCTCCCATACACCACTTCTCTGATTTGGTGAAGAGATCTCTCTCTCTCTCCTGTGTCCTTAACAATGCTTACCCGACCGAAGTTACGTGACGTTTATTAGTTGTGTTTACAACCCGTCCTTCTGATAGTATCCCACTGATACCAAGATAATTTACCTCTGTTTTAAAGAGGATTAACAAGACAAAAGTCTTGGCTAGTTAAGTACATCTTCAAATCTTGCTCTGTTTGTGCATTTCAATACACTTTTACTCTCGTATGGTGTATAATGCTAAATATGTAGTTACGTTGTTATTTTATCCCATCTGACTACATGTGTCCCTGTTGGCTTGTTAGTGTGTTGACTAATAAGTTGATGTTACTAATAAAGTGACTGCATTTTAATTGATAGTGTTCAGTTTTGAGTTTTGTGTAAATGTGTGCTGAATGTGTGGCTTATTTCCAAGCGTCACGAGTTGGGATATCCTTAATCATGAATTACCCACTGTGTGCAATACATGATCAGGTATTCCAAGCAGTGGTGCTTAGATGTAGTATCCTAACTGCTAACTAAGAGTAATAAACTAAATGCTAAACATGTATAAATAAATTAGACAAGTAGTACAATTTACATGAAAGACGCAGACAAATTAAAATAAATACGTTTTGCGTACAATTTGTCCGCTCAGTATATCGCTCTCTCATTTAATTCTTTCATACTGCCATTCGCACTTCTTTCGTTCAAATAGTATTTGATTAAAATAAATAAGTAAAGTTGAGGTAAGTGTTATTTCCCTTACGAAAAACGGAATAGGCGATATTTTCCCTTTAAGATAATACGTACTTTTTGTACGATGACTCAAAAATGGTTTATAATTTACATAGAGAAAATGGCATAGGCAGGTTATTTAACCTATGAATGGAAATACCTGTAATAATATAGTAGAAAATGTACAAATTACAGGTGAACACATTTTATGTACATAATAATATAATACATATTCAATACTAAATTAATTAAGTAACTAAGTAACTAAATCCAACGATGATGTGCGCGTTGTCCTCCTGTTGTTAGCGTATCGTGCCATGAATGTTCATAGTTAGTATGGCTGTCTCTTGAGTGTTGTCGTTGATGTAGTTCTATTTCGGCTGTTTGCAAAGTTTATTAGCCACAGCAAGTATGGAACGTTCTCAATGTCCAGTATAAGTGTTCTTCATGTTTTCGTGATCAATGTCAGTTCACTAGATGAAATCATTTCACAGTTAATGTTTCTTGCTCGGATTCGTCTTAGAGCTTTAATAGTTGGTCGTATAGTTCTCAACATTTCACGTTTGTGGGTGTTCTAAGTAACCTATTTACCGAGGTGTTATTACTTTTAACTGAAAGTTCTCTCACAGGTGTAGAGTTACACTGTTCTATGGTACGGAATAAAATATCACAATTTCTGGTATGGCGAATGGTTAACGTGCCAAATGTTATTCTGTTGGCGCATTCGTCTGCCGCGATAAAATATCAGCTATAATGTTATCAGTGCCTCTGATATGGCGGATTTCGAAGTCGAAATCTTGAAGAAGAAGACACCATCTTTGCAAACGATGGTTTTTGGGAACACCTTGCTTCAGTACCAACAAAGGCGAATTGTCGGTGAGTACAACGAAGTGGGCACCTAAGAGGATCTTAGACAATCTGAGCACACAGAATAATAGACTCAATGCCTCCAATTCCACTGTAGAGTAACGGATCTCTGCTTTCTTCAGCTTACGGCTTACGTAGAGAATTGGGTGTCTCACTCCATCCACTTCTTGCATTAAACATCCTCCAATTGCGATAGCACTTGAATCTGTGGTCAAAATAAAGGGTAAATCTATGTTTGGTAAACGTAAGACTGGTGGATTAGAAAAAATGCGTTTCAATCTGCATATTGCATCCTCTACGCTGGTACTTTTACAAACTTTTGATGGATGATCTTTTGTCAACATATTCGAAAACACTGATGTAAGTTCTGCCCAATTTGGTATAAATTTAGAATAGTAGTTTATAAGACCTAATAAACTTCTAATTTGCTTCTTTGTGGTAGGAACTTCTAGATTGAGAATCTTCGAAACAATTTTCTCATCTGTCAGCAGTTTGCCTTCAGAAATTCTATGACCAAGGAAGTCTATTTGTTTATAGCCTATTTCAACCTTGGAAGGTTTGATAGTAAGACCGAAAAGAAAGATTTGGTTGAAGACTTGTTTGAGTGTAAGTAAGTGAGAAGTTATATTAGAAGAATGAATGCAAATATCATCAATATAAGCTTGGACATCTTTAATTCCGTGCAATAGCAATCTAGTTAACCTCACAAATGTGGCGGGAGCGTTATTCAGACCAAATGGAAGATATCTCCATTCGTACAAACCGAGAGGTGTTGCGAATGCTGTTATATGTCTAGAAGCAGGGTCTAGTGGTACTTGCCAATAACCTTTCGCTAAATCAACCTTTGAAAATAAGGATGATTGAGACATGTTCAAAATAAGGTCTTCACAGCTATTCATCGGCTCCGCATCTGTGGTGGTTATTGTATTTAACCTTCGATAATCGATGCACAAACGAATTGTTTGGTCCTTCTTTTTCACCAGGACAATCGGTGAAGAATATTGAGATATAGACTTCTGAATTATTTTATTTTTCTCTAAATCCAAAATTTCCTTGTCTAAATTTGCTCTATAATGCAGAGGAATAGAATATGGTCTACATTTGACCGGTGTCAGATCTGTCAACACAATTGAATGTGTTATTTTGTCAGTCCGTCCCGGTTTGTTAGAGAAGATAGATTTATACTCGTTAAGGAGGGTCAAAATGTCTTGTCGCTGCTGTTGTGTCAGAGTGTCAGAGATTTGTATGTCCTTTATACTACCATCGTCATTCATAATCGGTACTGGGATTTCAGTATTGTCTATGTCTGTCAGATTTATCACAGATGCTACTGTTTGTAAATTGTCCTCAATGTCAATGTCGTCGACGTCGAGGTTAATCGTTGTCAATATGTCGTCAAATTGGTTTCGGTGTCGTTATCACATATTGTCGGTAGTGTACATATGTCTTCGTCGTCTTTGTTGTCGTAAGAGTGCGTCGTTAACGATGCTTCGTTTGTCGAGATGTCACTCAGTTGGGTCACTGTCGTTTCGTTTCTGTCATCAGTTAGTTGCGTCTGCTCACTCGTGTCAGTGTCCTGTCTAGCATAGTATGGTTTTAACATATTTACATGGAATATTTTCATCTTTCCATTCAACGAAATTTCGTAATCCACTTCCGAAATTCTTCTAACAATTTTAAAAGGTCCCTGCCAAGAGGTTGATAGTAAATCTCTCTTGTCAGGTAGCAGTAGTAAAATATCCTGACCTGGTTTTAATACAATTGTTTTTGCACCTTTGTTGGCGTACTGCCTGTATTTAAAACCTTTCTCCTGTAGTGATGTTCTGGCCAGTATGCAGGACCGTATGATTTTGTCTCTGGTGTCAGTGACTAAATCATAGGTGGAAATGGGTAGTTGGATATTTACAGGTTGTGATATGATATCTTTGTAAATAGTGAGAGGTCCTCTTGGGTTCGCTCCATACATCAATTCGAAGGGAGAGAACCCTGTGCTTGACTGCGGGACTTCTCTATATGCGAACAGCACTGTTGGGAGAAGTATATCCCAATCGGCTGGATTTTCAGCTGTCACTTTGGATAGCATATGTTTCAGGTCCCCATTTAGTTTTTCGCAGATACCATTTGCTGCCGGTCGATAGGGACTGGTGAAACATTGCTTTATGCCTAGTAACTTAGTTACCGATTGAGTGGCATTGGATATGAACTGGGTTCCCCTATCTGAGATTATTTTCCCCGGAAAGCCAAAACGGGAGAATATATTTAACAATATGTCCGTCACATCCTTAGAGGAGATAGATCTTAAAGGAAGCATTTCTGGCCATCTCGTACATAGATCGATAAGAGTAAAAATATATCTATTCCCTTTACTCGAGATGTGATTCAACGGACCTACTAGGTCAACTGCCACGATTTGGAATGGCCTCGAGGCAGTTGTGGTGGATTGGACTTCTGCCGTGGGGTTTTTTCCCTTTTTCACCAGTTTCTGACATATATCACATGATCTACAATACGTTTTTATGTCTTGGCAAAATTTCGGCCAATAAAATTGGGTCAGGACCCTAGCTCTAGTTTTTTCATACCCCAAAAGGTGAATCATGGGCTATTCTTAGTACTTTCTCTCGATGTGCTTGTGGTAACACTACTTGTTGTATTGTGGACTGATCTCTAGTGTATAATCTAATCAACACATTGTTGTTTAATGTAAATGACCACGATGCGTTTTTAGATAATTTTGGTTTAAGGCCTACTAACCTAAAATATGGTGAAAGTGTAGGATCTGATTTTTGTTCATCTCCAAAATTAGTGATGGCAGTGTTTGGTGCTGCAATTTCTAGTGACTCCTGCAGTTGGTCGGTGTGAGTTTTGTGAGTTGTCTGTCGTGTTATTGCATTCGTGTGTTGTGTGTGTTGTTGCACATCTACAGGCTTGGTACTTGGTAGATCGGTGGCATCCTCAATTCGAGGTTTTAAATTGGTCGTATCATTGACAGATTCGACCGCCCCTGCATCATACACCTCGGTGAATTATTTCTGAATTACTTCATTGGTTGTCTCCCTTGTCCTTTTGGCAGATTGAGACAAGCATGATTGGTGTTTCTCTTTCGGATCGCTGTTTGGGTGTTGTATACCGTTCTTTCGCTCCCAATCTCTGATTTCCTTTTCAGAGCAAGGTCGTATGTTGGGCAGGTTCCCAAGTATAATATCAGCGACCGGATTTTCTAGGGCAGCGCACAATACTAGTCCTGATATGAACGGTGTTCGAATTTCGACAAGAGCAAGGGGGTATTTCTCTATAGTGCCTGAGAATGTGCGACTAGTTACGTGTTTGTGTGTATAGTCCTTGTCGTTGATTAATGTTTTCTTAATCCCACAGAGCGTTCGCCGGAATCACGAATTAATGTGCACTTTTTGTTATTTACAAACCCTGTTGAAAAATTAAGCTTGCCTGTAGAAGATAAGGCAGCATTGGCTGTTTCATTTGAAATAGGGATAGTGTGGCCACATAGTAATGTTGTGTCAAGTTGGAATTTCGTACAGGTGTTACACTTACTGTCTGTAATGGTGTCAATAATGTGCACAGCATTTCCTAGCTCACTCAAACTTTCGCTTTGATTGTCACACTCATTCGGTAACTCAATATCTTCCTCTGAGGAACTTTCAACTAGTGCAGCAGCGGCCTGTTTTAGTAATTTTCGGCCATCACAAAAGCGACTAAAATGCCCAAAGCTGCTGCAAAAATAGCATTTGACCGCTCTCTGGTACGCATTTCTTTTGTTTTTCTGCTTCTCTACAATCATTTTGAGATGATGAGGATAGTTAGGCGATTTATCGCACATAGCGTATTGTTCGTGAGTCAAACTGCAATATTGGCACTTGACTGGCTTCCTGACATTTGAGCGTGGTTTAAACTTGCCTTCAGCTGGTTTCGAGTATTTAGTATTTACCACTGCTGCTGTTTCGTTCTGACCTAGGTTTAATTGGAAAATATCTCTGTTCGCTGTGAAAAATGCGTTCCCCTTTGTCTCTACATCCTGAATACTCCTACAGTCCATTTGTTTCAAAAACTTAGCAAAAGGTGTGGGGATTGTACTAATTATTTTATCAATAATAATGAGTTCTTTTAGTTTGTCATGGCTGTTGTTAGTCTTAGCTGAGTTAATCCACTTTGTGCACACATCCTGAACTGTCGATACGTAATCTATGAAGGTTTGATTTGGTTGAGGGGATAATTTAGCGAACTGTTGTTGGTAACCTGCAGTATCTAAAGAGAAATGTTGGAGAATGCGTTGTTTTAAGTAGTCATAATCTTTTCTCATCTCCTGTGGCACTGTCTCTATTACTTTCAAAAGTTCTAGAGCTAAGTTTCTCATTAAAATAAATGACCAATCTGATTTTATGATCTTATGGTAGGACATTAAACACTCAAAATTTTCCAGGTATGCACTGATGGAATCTCCTGAGCAGAATGCTTTCACGAGGCCTTTATACTTATTATATTTCTGTTCTTCCTCTTTGCTTCTTAATTTATTTACAGATATTTCTACGTTGGACTCAATCTCCATCTGTTTTAATTTTATTTGTGTATCGGCATTCAATTGGGCTTGTTTGGCCGCCGCCTAAAGCTTTAATTGTTTCTCTTGAGCCTGTAATTGCATTTTCTTCTCTTCAGATTGTAGTTGCATCTGCATCTTCTTCTCTTCTGCCTCCATTTGCATTTTCTTCTCTTCAGATTGTAGTTGCATCTGCATCCTTTTCTCTTCTGGCTCCATTTGCATCTTCTTATCTTCTCGTTCTATCGCTCTTTCTTCACGGGCAATGTTCTCTGCGTGCGTCTTCTGTGCCCATTCTGACAGTTTCTCTTCTTTATAACCTAATTTCATACCTTGCTCAATACAGTTTTCTAAGGTAGACATTTTGTCTTTTACTTGTTGGTAAATTTACTGAAGTTAAATCCCTTAGAAAAATGTTGGGGAGTAGAAAATTTAGTTATCTCCCTTAATAATTAATGCGCAAATTCAAATGCAAAGTTATGTTGGTTACAAGGTCATGAATATACATACAAATCAATGCAAAGCAAAATGATACATGGATGGATGGTGATAAGTACCGCTTAGGGTTGCAATGGGCATGATGTGAAACTATCTTATGATCCCAGAACTTGTGAATGTTGTCTTGTACTTTCGCCACTGTTGGATAGTTCACATAGGTTACACACCACACAAAAGCATCACAATTCGCGGAACAATCTGCTCGTAGAATGAGAAAACATTAGTAACAGTCAAAAAATGTTACAGTTATGTCAAAATAGTTTATAGTATTAACATCATTGAGAGACTAACTGCAGAGGGACTCATATTAATATTAGTTGATCGCTAGATAGATGCACATTTGTTAAACTTCTTCAAACAACAATTTGATATGATTAATTTACTATTTTACTTGGCCATCAATAGCCGTTTATATGTAAAGCTTATGCCAAAACCGGAGCTTAGCCCCCAAGAAGCCTGTCAGCGTGTTGTATGTCTAGGTATCTGAGCTCGGGCTAACACAGGCAACAATAACTCAGTTAGCTATAATATCTAACATTTATTGTATTTCAATATACAGTGCGTTGGCGCAGTGGGTCTAACAAGCCCGCACTGGATTGCATATCACAGAGGTTTAACATCATCGCATAGTTTAATATCATCAAACATTCTAAGCATACTATCTAGCATAAGTCTATAAACCCCACAGGGGTCTAAACTATAGAGTCTAAACTATTGAGTCCCTCTAAGGCAGGCCCTGTTGCCTCTTCGATGTCCCGTCTCTCTCTGCCGATCCACACGTGTCGCAATCCGACACGGGTGGTAACTCTGTTTGAGTTCCTCGTGGACCCCGCAATAGGCGGGCCACATCAGTGTCCACGGGACAGTGGACTCACTGACCAGTCCTTCGAGAAGGTTCTGGAATACTCTGGCCTTCGAGGGTCTTACTTCTTTCCCTTTGGGCGGGAGTTGTAGCCCTTGGCTAATCTCTATTAACTAATGTTAGTTTACCAGATAATATGACTAATGTGAGGCTGTGACAGGAATATTCTTCAACATGTGAATCGGTTCAATTATCTCGGAACAGTCATAACATCTGATGGCAGATGCCTTGAAGAGATTAGAACAAGAATCGCCATTGCGAAAGTAGCCTTTAGCAAGATGAAAAACATTCTGTCCAATAAAATGATGTCAATTGAAACGAGAAAAAGAGTGTTGAGGGGATACATAGAGCCTGTTCTTTTGTATGGATGTGAAACTTGGACAATGTGCAGTCAAGCTGAAAAACATCTGATGGCTGCAGAAATGTGGTTTCTGAGGAAAAGGCAAAGAATACCATGGACAGATAGAAAAACCAATGACCAAGTACTACAAGAGACAAATGAAAATCGTAGATTGATTAGAGAAATTAGACGTAGACAGTCAAATTTTTGGGATATGTTATGAGAAGAAATGGACTGGAGAACTTAGTGACAGCTGGCAAGATCGAAGGGAACAGACCAAGAGGAAGACCGAGAGGAAAATACCTGGATGGCTTGGCCACATGGCATGGACGAGACAGGAACACTGAGCTGATCCACGACTCTGGTGATCGAGTGAAATGGCGAATCATGACCGCCCACGCTTTCCGGCATGGCACATGATTGATTGATTGAACAGTTAGAATTTTACAAAACTTTAAAAAGGAAATGAAACGAAACCTTCTTCCGGCTGTGTGTATACTTTAAAATATTCGGAAATCAAGGAGTAAACTCAGAATACATTTCAGAAATATATCAAGACTACTACAACAAATAAATTAATCTGAGCATTGTAAATGTGGAGATAATTTACAACAGCAAAAAGCTTTTAAATTTAATATTTTCTTGCATAATAACTATTTTATTCACCGGAATAAATATATGTTTTTCATAAAATCATCCTTATTAAATTTATACATGTCGATAACTATTTCTCTATATTAAAATCGATAAATTCACATTTTAACATTACATTACGAAGGTCAAGGACTGTATACTAAAAATAGAAAATTGGAAAGGAAATGATATAAAAAATGTTAAAACAATCATAACGGTATATGACATTCTGTAAAATTCAACAAAAATTAAAAACGAAGTACATTTTAATTTCTAAATGCCTTCGAGGGCCGCATAATATCAGTTGCCGGGCCGCATACATAGAGAAGTTTCCCCTCTCCCTACATTAGATGACACATAGAAGACACTAAGTTATGTAATTAAAAGTTACTTAGATGAGGCAATTAGAGGACACTTTGATATTTCAGTTAGAGAACAGATGTGCAATTAGAGGACACATGTGAAATAGGAGGACACAGATGTGCAGTTTGAGCACACGCAGATGCGCAATTAAAAGACACTTTGGTGTGTCAATAAGATAGCACTTAAATATGTAACGAGAGGGCATATGGATGTGCAACTAGTGGTCAATTTGGTATGCACATATAGAAGCGGCTACTTGAAAGTGTAATGTGATGTGAGAGAACAGTTAGATGTGCATATGCAGGCCACATTGTTATCATATTAGACAGCACTTAGGTATGCGAGTTGTCTGCTCCATAGATGAGCGATGAAAGTGTTGTTAATGTAACAGAGGTACGGGTTTTAGTAGTATTTAGGTGGGAAACAGCTACAGCACGATTGAGCATCGGGGTCGAACGAGAGGAGAGATGCTCAACTCGTGACGTAGTTTGTTGTCAAGAAGGGAGTTTACATCAGAACCCAGCCCTAGAAGGCAGGCTGTTGCCACGTTTGTATAATATTCAGAGTCTTTGTCGACCTAAACGTTTAATAAACTGGATTTATGATTTCTACCAGACTTGTAAGCCCTTGTTCATTTACACACTGTGACATGTGGCTTTAAATGGTGCCGTGACCAGGATTCTGGACTTTGCCATCGCGGACGCGACACAATGCGAAGTACTAACAAACAGCAGAGAACAATGGAGAACTTTTAATAAACACCTTTCTCCACTTGCGGCAACAAGAAGAAGAGGGAATCTAGAATCTTCTCGGAAGAAACAATCAAAATGTCTAGACTAGACTACCTTTTGAGGCCTGCAACTTAGAACAAACGTTTTTTCGAACGGTCGATTGGAGCAGCCATACCTATTGAAGTCAGTTTTTGGATGGAGCTACTACTATCTATTGGACTAAATCGGGAGCTGTTTATTATTCTGCTCTGGAGTGACCGAACTGTTGTCGATATCCTGTGAGTTTGGACTGCCGTCATTGCAGTCGTTGTTTTAATCTAGCTGGTCTGAAGGTCACTTGGTTGCTGGCTGACTGAGGAAATTTTTCTGCTCTCAAAATATAAGAAAATGGCCGTTTGTGAGAGTTACAGCAACCAAAAGCCCGCCTAGGGGTGGTTGTCTGTAATTATCTTCGGAATTCTGCTATCAAGAATCCTAAATTTGTTAACAGAGCAGCTGGTTAATTGAAGGTCAACTGTCAACTCGAACAACTGAAGGTCATCTCGTTGTATGAAGAGCACCACAAGATTGCTCCACGCTATTCTGGACAATCAGTGAACGTTACCAAATTTTATCCCTGCTCAATTCCAGAATGTGGACGACGCTACTCTGGTTTGGACCGAAGCTCCTTATCAAGTTCGGCTGAAATACTGATTTTTTTTATCACCGTCGTCCAGTGATGGTTTGGATAGCTATGGCCCAGTAAACCAAGTCATTAAAATCGAGCCGTTCTCATCTCATCTCAGAGCTTTGCTGTGTTTCAAGAGCCCGTCCTTGGGTGGCTGATACATTCGATCGTTCCTTACTGTATTTCAAGAGCCCGTCCTTGGGTGGCTGATACATTCGATCGTTCCTTACTGTGTTTCAAGAGCCCTTCCTTGGGTGGCTGATAAATTCGATCGTTCCTTACTGTGTTTCAAGAGCCCGTCCTTGGGTGGCTGATACGATCAACCATTCTTCACTGCCCTATCGAGGCCTGTAAGGTTTTGTCGTGCCCTATCGAGGCCTGTAAGGTTTTGTCGTGCCCTATCGAGGCCTGTAAAGTCTTGTCGTGCCCTATCGAGGCCTGTAAAGTCTTGTCGTGCCCTATCGAGGCCTGTAAAGTCTTGTCGTGCCCTATCGAGGCCTGTAAAGTCTTGTCGTGCCCTATCGAGGCCTGTGAGGTTTTGTCGTGCCCTATCAAGCCCTGTGGAGTACCGTCGTACCTGTCGAGCCCAGTTGAACATTTTTGTTCCTTACTGAAACCGGTTGGAAAGATAACCTCAACAAGAAAAAGGGTAACATATTTGATATTAGATAGAAAATAATTGAATTTCAGGAGGACGATAACATCCTTTAGTTAATTAATTTAGATATAATAAGAATTGATTGTTTGTTTGCTTGTACAAGTATAAATATTTTAACATGACAGAACAAGATTCAGTAGCACACGTTTTGTTGGGAGTGGGAACAGCGGTAGATAGACTTCATACGGTCATAAAACAACAGGGAATGACAACTGAAATTGTTAAGTTTAGTGGACAGGCCAGGGAGTTTAAGAAATGGATAACTTCCATAGAAAAATATGCGTATTTAGTATCTGCATCAGATGAAGAGAAAATGAGACTTGCATATCAGGCAGCCACAGAACCAGTTTCACAGCATATTAGAAGAAAATTAGAGGCTAGAGTAAATGAGACATGGGAGCAGTTTAAGGATGACCTGGCACACAAATACGCAGAAACAACGGATCCACAACATGCGTTTTCGGTGTTGAGACAGACTAAACAAAATAGTGGAGAGACGGTACAGTTGTTCAGCGATAGGTTGATTAACCTGGCTGAAGAGGCATTCTTGGGACAGAATGTACAAGGAGAAGAGGTAGAGAGGATGTTAGTCGGCATTTTTGTAGATGGCATAAAATCCGATGGTTTGAAATTTAAGTTGATGAGGGAAAACCCTGAGAGGTTGTCACAAGCTGTAGATATTGCAGTACAAGAAGAAAATTTGAGACGTAGGTTTAGATTGAGAACAGGACGAGAAATAGGAACTAGTCGAGAAGATAGAGTTGAGGAGCCTATGGAAATAGGACAAACAAGGTTCGGATGGAATAGGAGAGGAGGTATACAGACGTTGCAAGGTAGAAATAGAAATGATTATGATGAAAGAAGAAATAGGAGATATCCTACAAGGGAGACAGTAGGCAATACAAATAACACAAATATAGTCTGTTGGGTTTGTGGTCAGCGCGGACATTTGTCTCGTTTTTGTGGTAACAGGCGTGTCCAGTTGAATATACAAAGTAGAAGTGACATAGCAGGTTGAATAGGAGTGTAGAAGATAGACACAGAAATTTTACAGGTACAAGAACAACGCAGGAAAACAGGCGCCCTACCTATTAAATGGGACCTGGAGTAGGAAGGGAAATAATAAGGTTCCAAGGTTTAAAGAATACGTTAATAACAGGTATACTAGGACGAACAGAGAATATTTTCAACTAGATGAAGTCAAGCAATTTATAGAAAATAAAACAGATTATAGTTCTTGTATAATAGAAGTAGGAAAGTATAGAATTCGTACATTAATTGATTCGGGAGCTCAGGTTAGTGTAGTAAAAGAAAGTTTTCTATACAAAGTAGTGAGAAATTGTAGAGTATTTAAGAGTCATAGTAATTTACACTCTGTTACTGGACAGAATTTACAAGTAATTGGACAAACAATGATAAATTTTAAGTTAGGAGGGGTCAACGTAAGACATCTTTTTCATGTAGTGAAGGATTTAAATAGAAACATGCTGATAGGAAGAGATTTTTTAATAAAAAATGGAGTAAGACTTTTTTTTGATTTACATAAATTAAAATTCAGGGACGTCTATGTAGATATGGAGGAAGACATGCATATATCAGCGCTAGTTAGAGTTAAAATGTCCACGACGTTAAAACCACAGTCGGTTAATTTGATACAAGCAAAGCTGAAGAGAAACCCATATTATGTGGCAGGAAAAACAGTCAGAATCACTGAGTTGCAAGAGGAGGTAATTGGTGAGCCTGGTTTAGAAGTTCCGGATGGAATAATAGAGTTGGATAAACACTTAACTTTTCCAGTGATGGTTATCAACAACACAGGTAGAGAAATCAAATTATACAGAGGATGTGTAATAGCTAAATTAGAAGATAACATTAGTGACATATTGGCAGCGGATAGAGCAGAAATGTCGGGAACACGTTATTCAGAAACTTCTAGTGAAAGACTTAATAACAGACGCGGACGCGGAAGAAGAGGGAACGTCAGAATGGATGAATTGATCCATCCATCCAGAAGAAATACAGTTCAAATACATTCACTAGACAAAATGACAAGAGAACAAGAATTGTTGGCACAGTTAAAAGCTCCGCCAGAAAATAAGGAAGTGTTAGAGCAACTTATAAAGCAAAATCAGGATGTATTTGAAATTAATGATTTAGAATTGGGAAAGACACAAACAGTTACAATGGAAATAGATACGGGAGACCATCCACCAATTAGTTTAAAACCATATAGAACTCCATTAAGAAATAGAGAAATCGTGGAAAAGGCAATAGAAGATATGTTGAAAGCAGGAATAATAACAAGGTCGAAGTCGGAATGGTCATCTCCGGTCGTCATCGTGGCCAAACCTGATGGTTCGAGTCGTTTCTGTTGCGACTACAGGGCGTTGAACAAAATCACTAAGAATGTAGCATACCCACTGCCGGTGATTGATGATATTTTGGGGCTGCTTAATGGCTCTACATATTTCACGACGCTGGACGCAAGATCAGGGTTCTGGTGTATTCCGATGTCGAAGGACGCTCAAAAGAAAAGTGCTTTCTGTACTCATATGGGTTCTTACGAATTCTTACGAATGCCTTTTGGAGTCAAAACTGCGCCGTCTCACTACATGCTCTTAATAAATGAAGTATTAGAAGGTATGCAAAGGTTTGCACTAGCCTATATAGACGATATTCTGATTTTTACGACAGGAGATGTGGTTGATCATTTAAAACATATTAGATTAGTATTCGATAGATTAAGGGTACATGACGTTAAATTGAAACTTAGTAAGTGTCAGTTTTTAAAGACAGAAACAAAATATTTGGGTTATATTATAAATAGAGACGGAATAAAACCCGACCAGGAAAAGATAAAGGTTATTAAAGAGTTACCTCCTCCAACTAATGTTAAGGAAGTGCGTGCGTTTATAGGAACTTGTGCGTATTATAGGCGGTTTGTCCCGGCGTTTTCAAAGATAGCAGAACCTATTACAAATTTAACAGGCAAATACGCTAGATTTAAGTGGGATGATGAGTGTCAAAAAGCGTTCGAGTATTTAAAAAACAGCTTAACACTGGTACCATTATTGACGCATCCAGATTTAAACAAACAGTTAATACTGTACACAGATGCTTCGGACAATGCAATAGGAGCATGTTTGGTTCAACCATATGAAGGAAAAGAGTCTGGAATACCAGGGGTTAAAAATGAAAGGCCAATTTACTTCTTATCTCATAAACTTAGCAAATCTCAACGCAAATGGACGACTATTGAAAAAGAAGCGTATGCCATTCATTATGCCCTTCAGAAACTAAATTACTACTTACATAACGCAAATTTTGTTATTAGAACTGATCATATGCTTTTAAAGTCTTTTTAGAAGCTCCAGTGCAGAACAGGAAAATACAGACGTGGGCATTGAATCTACAGGGATACAATACGAAAATTGAGTACATTCCAGGTAGGATTAACACATGCGCTGATTTATTATCTAGGATTCCCTACCCACAGTCGTCAGGTGACACAGTAGATGAAGGAGAACCAGAGATTGACGATCGAAACTGGCAAGTAAATATTTTAGATTCTGCCATAATAAATGGAGAAGACTTTGAGAGTTTACCATCGGATCAGGAGGCTGAACATAGAGTGGAAGAAGACCCACATTTAGCACAGTTTAGTATGAAAGAAGAACAGGAATTAGATCCAAAAGTCTTACAAATAAAACAGAAATTAAGTGAAACGGAGGAGAACAAATATAAGAAGAATTATTTGGTTTTACAAGAGGATGGACAGTTATACTATATGTGTGAAAGGAACGAACAGCTAATGAAATATATTCCAAAACATTTAGAAAATGAAGTTTTAAAAGCATATCACAATGAAAATGGACATCTCGGTCGGGACAAGTTGGTGAAAGCACTTACGAGCAAATATTATTGGCCAAATTTGTTTAAATCTGCTTGCAAATATGTAGATACGTGTGAAAAATGCAGGTTAAGGAATATGAAAACAATTAAGTGTCCCTTACAAGATACAGATATTCCTCAGTTCCCAATGCAAAAGATTAGTTTAGATATATCAGGTCCACACCCTAGAACATTGTCAGGAAACGTATATTTAATTCATATAGTAGACGTCTACAGTCTTTGGTAGGGAAGTTTATGCAATTCCAGATAAGAGCGCAGATACAGTCATTAATATTTTTTTACAAGAGTTCGTACCATTATTTAGTTGCCCACAAAGTATACTTACGGATAATGGTAGAGAATTTGTAAATAAAAAATTCGAAAAGTTGTTAAAGGATTTAAATATAAAACTTATAAAGACCTCATACTATAGACCTTCTTCAAATGCTAAAAACGAACGACAACATCGGACATTATATGATATTATAGCAAAGATTGTGGATGAACATGAACAAGACTGGGATTTATTTTTAGGACCAGCACTTGGCGCCATACGCACAAATCAAAATGAGAGCACAGGCTTTTCACCATTTTATTTAATACACGGGAGAGAACCAGTATTACCAATAGATAATCTCTTAAAACCAAGACGGAAGTATATGGGAGAAGACTTTCAGGAGACCATTATACAAGAAATGCATAAAGCACACATGAGGTTGAAGAATAATATAGTTAAAGCTAGAGAAAGACAGAAAAAGTACAAAAACCTGAATACAAAGTTACAGGAGTTTAAAGTAGGAGATAGAGTGTATTACAAAAAGCATAGAAGGAACTCTAAGTTTGATGATCGTTGGGTCCCAGGTTATTATGTTATAGAAAGGGTAGGAAATGTGTCGTATAGTATTAAGAACCAGGTGACGGGACATGTGGCAAGGGCACACGTGGAACACTTAAGAAGAGATGATGATGAGAAGGAAAATGATAATTATAATAATAATTATTGTTCAGACACCGGATACTTAGATGAACGAGTCATCAGGGGGACTACAATAACCCCAGCTTTTAGAAAGGATCCGACACACAGTCAGTTAAAAACGGCTCCAGGCTACGATGATACTCAAGAACAAACAATACCGAAAACGATGCTAGAAGAAAAGGTGAAGGAGAGTCATTGTGATACTGTAGAATCTATGGAAGAAGAAATGGGTGCTCCATTTAAAAATACTAGACAAGCAACAAAAAGAAGAATGGATAAACAAAGAGAAAGAGAAGTAAAAAGACAGAGGAGAATTAGAGAGTATTCAACAAGCGGTGAAGATATGCCTTTACTGGAAAGGTCCTTAAGAAATAGTGATAGACAAATTAGATGGGATATTGAACGGAAGAGATTAGCGGCTGCTAACGAGAGAAATACAGATGAAGAAGAAGAAATGGATGAGAAATCAGAGTCAATTAGTAGTATGGAGGAGGATGATAGATTATACGCGGAGGATGATATTGATGTAGAGATAGCATTGATACAGAGAAACTTGGTGTTGTTGAAGAAGCGGAAACGTAAGAGATAAATTGATAGAAAATATTGCAGATTGCAAGATGTAAGTTTCAGGCTTTAAGGAAAGAGATACCTGATGAAGTGTGTGAGACGGTTGAAATGGAAAAGGCTTCTGTTGATACTTTTTATAAATGATCTGGAGGAGTAGTCAAGCAATGGATGTAGGTTCGACTGAGGCATATATATATTTTTGTTCTCTCAGTGACGGAATTGCTGGTTGATATTATGTTTTGGTTTCTTATTGGATGGATAAGTTAATCAATGGTACAGCAGGTAGTTGTACTATATAGTAAATAGACAAGTTTTTACTGCTGCTAGGAATATCGTGGTGTATGGTAATGATTAAGTAGTTATAGGAATATGTCCACGAGAAGCAATTGGGGTGTAGATAATACGGCCATTGTTAGTTAAAGGCTTGTACGAAAAGAACAGATATTGTTTTAAATTAGAATTTGGTCTGTAAATAACAGATATAGATATATATAGACCTGGCGGTGAATGGTTTCAGTTTCTTGCTTATAAAAACAATGGAGTGACTTGAGTGAATAGATATGACTTACGTTGATTCGTATAGGAGGAAAATTTTGCTTGGTTACTTTAAGTAGATAATTCTATGTGAATTATAATTTCTTTTGAAGAACTTTTCTTTAGCGAGAAGACACTTGTTTTATTGAGTCTGAGTTTGTAATGCCTCATATATAATATGTTTTTTCTTTGCTTAATTTGCTCCTGTAATATGATTGTTGTTACTTGATTTTATAATAGGGTTATTGTGTTCTTAGACTATTACGTACAAACTGTTGGTCCGTAAAAGAGACCAATAGTGTTAGGTAGTATTAGAAAATTTTATTTTGATTTGATGAGATGCATGTTGTATTATTTTAAAATCTGTTTTCTTTGAATGAGTTGGGGGAACCCAGCCCTAGAAGGCAGGCTGTTGCCACGTTTGTATAATATTCAGAGTCTTTGTCGACCTAAACGTTTAATAAACTGGATTTATGATTTCTACCAGACTTGTAAGCCCTTGTTCATTTACACACTGTGACATTAACTGTGCAGTTAGAGGGACAGTTAGGGGTGGTTTATACGCGACTTATATGTGCAACTAGAAGCCACATAAATGCGCAGCCAGATCCATTTAGATGTGCAGCTACAACCCACATAGGCGCGCAACAAGACGCCACTCAGATGTGTGATAAGAGACAACTTATGTGTACGATTACACAATTACTAGAGAAGTGCTTGCTTGCTTGTGTTCGTTGGCTTGAGCTCCAAAGCGAAGTCCTGTATGTCGGATGAAGGCACCCTGTTGTCCAACATCAGTGTGATGTCATACAGGACCTGATGTTTGCGTGAGTATCCGTTGTCCCATGTCTGGCTTATTGGTGTGCAGACTGGTGGTTCCTCGCCGTACAGGCAGACATTCTCCGACTTCGGATGAATCGGCGGTCCTACTGACTTTGGCCAGAACCCCGAAGGGAACTGTTGCTCAGGACGCTCGACGAGGACGCGTCAATAGGTCTTGGCCAGTATATAACCCGACCCTAATGCCTTGGAAACACCTCTGCGTCCCACTAGAGAAGTAAATCGTGGCTTGTGAACTGAATTGTTAGAAACCTTGCGTCTTAGAACATCGCGGATCAAAGAGAAGTAATTCTACAAGAGCTAAACACCTAGGAGAACTGACTTAGAAACTGCATCATGTGCCAGACATTCCACAACTACGATTTTATTAAACAAGTTTATAGGCAATTTTACGTCCACTAGTTTGTCACTGCTTTCTAAACGACGACCGCTCATTTCATGTGAGTATCAACGCAAGGCCATTTGTTTCCATATCCACCGTGGCAGTCTTCTAACCCGGTATGCTGGACTATATAACATTACAGTTCTCGGAACATTCCCATACGCGTTCCGCCCTCATCTTCAACAACCAGCGAAGAGACCCTGTATTAATGGTACCAGTTGCAATCTTATTATGGGTCCGTTTTGTCTTTGCTCGGAGTACTTAGTATCGCCTAGATTCACCGGCCCCTCACTGAATCACTATTCTCTCCAGGCAATGATGGTGTATCAGGTCTACCATACTATACACACGACCCCAAAGAGCCCTGACTACGTCTATCTTATAGTGCACCAGTACCCCTCCCAGAGGTTCAGATCCAGCTACTCTCTCCACTTGCTCATTTCCCACCACACCAGCATGCCATGGGGGAAAAATCCAACAGATCCTCCCTATATGTGATTTAAAAAAAAAAAAAAACACTCTTCACGAAGCATGTCTGTCTTCATAACCAACCATAACACAAATGCAATAATTATTATTGGTCACGTAACGAGAAGAAAGGCGTTGGAAAATATCATGACGACTGTAGAGACAGTCGGAAGAAGATGTTGAGACAGACCAAGAGAAGTCAGCCAGAACATTTAGGACGAGATCTGTGAAGAGACATGAACACCTA
This sequence comes from Cepaea hortensis, assembly GCA_963921405.1. Classification (NCBI taxonomy): domain Eukaryota; kingdom Metazoa; phylum Mollusca; class Gastropoda; order Stylommatophora; family Helicidae; genus Cepaea; species Cepaea hortensis. Next base: position 27,816 of record CAWUFQ010000030.1, read on the forward strand.
CGCCAGCTGGAACACATGTAATGATGATTGAGCAAATGTTGGCTATAATAACTGCGTGCTAATCGTTGGTTGGCTAGTTTTGTAGATGAATGCGTGTATCACTGTGATTGGCTCTGGTTGTATTAACCCACGTGGCCACCGCACGTAAACAGTACAAGCAGCTCAGATGAGTAAAGTGCTGACGAAGTATTAAACTTTCTAACTGTTTTCATTTGAGTGATCGAATTTTCTCTCGATTAGAAATAACCAAATACGCACTTGGAAGACAGTCTGAAGTGTTAGCCATCTGGTTAAGTTAACAGCAAGGAAACCAAAATACAGATAAGTAACTACTTTATATTTTTGCTCCCGCTAAACAAAATAAACACTTTACTATAGGAGGTACCACAGGGGTTAATGTGTTTGGTGTGAATTGTTAGGCTGTCACGTACTCTAGGCTAAGGGATGTCCAGGGATAGTGAAGTGTTAACTTCTTGTAAGCCAGACACGTTTCCAGAACATACTTAAAAAATATGTGGTACTCATTTCATTAGGCTGTAGAATCAAGAGCCTTACTGGTGGGAACAATCTTATCATCTGTGGGGATTCAACCCAGGACGCTGTCTTGATAGGCCCACGCAACTAACCACTGTGCTAGCGAACCAACATAGTACTTATTACTAAGGTCTTATGTTTGTTACTATTATAATATCAGACCTAAACATAAATGTCTGTGACTAAATAGTCGACTTTAATCTACAATGATACCATCGATTACTGTTGTTGTAATAAAGAACCCTTCTACGCACCTTGAAGCCTGACGTCAGAAATCTGCACACTCATAGTGAAACAATATGGACAATATCATCGGAGACATAATTGAATACGGCTTTACATGGCATAGCTACAATACCAGATAGGTAGACTGCCCTATGGTCACAACACCAGAATCAATCTTAGAGAATGCTGACCAACGAACATCCCTTTCAATTAGCATGCGCAGGCGCTAAATGTGAAGTGACAGCATACCTCTATAGATAGCCCAGCAAATCAAAACCTGCTGCCCGTTGTTTGGAACAACACATAAACAATTTTAGAGTGCAGCGGCTAAATGTACATGTAGATATGGGAAAACTAAATACAAAAAGTGAATACAGGCACATTTTATTTTAAATATATTAGGAAAAAAATACTAGAAGGCATACACGAGCCGAAATATACATAAGATGAAGTGCAGTGGCCTGGGAAAATAAAAGAACAAAACACACTCAAAAGTACTTGACGAAACTAAAGTATTGCCTACATAACAACTACACGTACAATTAGCCCTATAAAAGTGGAAGAAGTGAGAAGAAAACTATAAATATAAAAAGAGAACGACACATTTAGGTTTTACGAAAATAATAGATCAGGACAATGACGTTTAAATATTGTGCATACTTGAAAATAAGTGCGGATGAACAGCACCTTCTGCATGAAGATATATTCAGAGAAAAGGGCAGCAGGCTAAAGAGGGGCAAATCATGGATGGGTCAGGCGGAGGATATCATCAGACAGGTCTGCAGTCTTACCAGTATCAACCCCGGCAAGGAATGGGTACCTGTGCCTCCAGCTTTTAAGTGCACATGCTCCTGCATTATCGCACTTGACAGACGGTGCAGATAACAGAATCCTGTCACTGTCAACGCAGAGGTTAACGCTCTCATCAATGAACACGCAGACAACCCCCAAGTGCACATCTATACAGATGGATCTGTTGTACAGCAGCAGAGAAATGCATGGGTATTTACAGCCCGTTCAGCGGGCCGAACCGTCCAGGAATCCAGTGGTGCCCACATTATGCCCACGAGCAGCAAGACGGTGGAGGTGATGGCAGTAACACGGGCTTTCCTATGGCTAGAAGCATTATACCAACGTGTGATTCAATGAGCATGATTCGGAAGGTCGAAGCTGGATCTTTACGTAGAGAGTGGACTGAGTCGCTGAGGAAGTCTCTTGTCCGTAAAGTCACCTTCATCTTTGTCCGGGGACATGCGGGAGTCGAGGGAAATGAACGAGCTGATAAACTGGCTGGCTCTGCATCCCCTGCATATAGCCAACCCATGGACCGTGCCGATGTTATTAACGTTCTTAAAGACATGCCGAGAGCAGAAGACTTTGACGTCAGTGAATCCACATCGCTGTCCAGGATGAAAGACTTGGGAGTAAGAATTGGCACGGCCAGACACGAGAGGTACATCGGGAAAACAAGGTGCCTCGTTAACCAACACAGAACTGGCACTATTAGCTACCGAACGCTGATGCTTATTCTGGGGGGGGGGGGGGGGATTTGAGCACCTATGGACCTGTCCGGGGTGCATTGAAGATACCTCAACTGATAACTGATAACTGAATGACGTTTAAAATAGCAACATAGAAATAAAGTTTAACTAAGTATGGAAAGTAATTGAGGATTTCACATTGACAGTAATAGACACAAATCTGTGTATCACAACGCTGACTGGAGATAAAGATGCAAATAAAGACAGATTTGGTGAAACGAATCAATTAAACAAGTTGATCCCCCGGTAGATCGCAGTCTTTAGACACCTGAGCACGCGTTAAGCTACACTAAACACAATAATGTCTGCTCATAAAGAGCAGTCAGTTGTGCAATCAATTATACAGGGTGTTAGTAAAGTCTTACTTCACTTTGCATGTAGAACAGCTGTTTGTTGTGTGATTTACGCCTTGCAAAAGGAAAACATTATCTATAACAAACAGCTGTTCTACATACAAAGTGTAGTGAGACTTTACAAACACAGTGTATAATAGCTTGTCTGATTTGTGCTTGACGATGCCTTCAAAGTGCTCAAGTATCACATTCTTATAACAACTTGTCTTATGTGTGTTTGACGTTGCCTTCCGAGTAATCACAGTATCACAGTCTTATAACAACTTGTCTTATGTGTATTTGACGTTCCCTTCCGAGTACTCAAGTATCACAGTCTTATAACAACTTGTCTTATGTGTGTTTGACGGTGCCTTCTGAGTACTCAAGTATCACAGTCTTATAACAACTTGTCTTATGTGTGTTTGATGTTGCCTTCCGAGTACTCACAACATCACAGTCTTATAGCAAATTGTCTTACATGTGCTTGATGTTACCTTTCATGTACTCACAGTATCACAGTCGTATAGCAACTTGTCTTATATGTACTTGCATACCGGCCCTGTGGCCCTATGTTATAATCCTCCTAGAGGCGTTTATTTTTCATCCTGAGCTAACAGGTTATCCTTCCATAGATGGGTACCATAAAAGTATGTGTGAAGCTAGGATCTTGGGAGAGATATTCACCACATCAGGCACTGGTTGACAGTTATTATAAAAGATACAGATGGAGATGCCATGGATAGTGAGGATGGTATTAATGCCCTTAGAATGATGTCAAGAACGCAGGACTCTGACGCCAGTGAATGCACATTATTCTTCAGAAATATAGATTCAGGGGTAAGAATATGCACGGCCAGACATAAGATGAACATCGAGAGAACGAGGGGCCTCGCCAACCAATAAATAACTGGCACTATTAGCCACAGAACGTTGATGGATATGTTGGTGGGAGTGGGGAAATCTGAGCACCTATGGATTTGTCCGGAGTTCAAGGATTACACCCCAACAGATAACATGTACTATTAAAAAAAAACATGCAGCTAGCACTATAAACCAACTGCTCCTTGTGGTGTATAAAGAGTCGTGAGTCATTCTTTGTTCTGGTCAACCCCTCTTCTTGCGTAGCTTCTAACTCGTCATTAAAACCATTTATTTGGTCTAAGAATTTCATAAAATTTACAAAATTGTGTGAAGAAGCAAAACAGGCATGACTTGGAGGAAATTGTACGAACAATGAAACTAACCCTACGAAATTTGATAATATAGATGGGTATTTTGTGCCTCACTGTATTATTTGTATTCTTCGTTTAGCAGGCAACGTCTAATGTTTTCTGTGTTGACAACATAATGTTAGTTCAGCTGGCGCCCTAATGTAACCTGTTTCTTGAATGTGCTGATTACTCTAGAAGAGGATCGTCTCAGCATGAAGTTAGTTGTACATCTGCTGACTGTGGCATATTTGCTGGCACGTGTCTCGTGTCAAGGAATAAACAACAACGAGGTAGACGCCAAGGAGTTCCTGAAGAGCTACAATGAGGACGCCTCGAGCATCTTAAATAACTTAACACTAGTGTCATGGCAAGTATTCAAGTACGACAAACAATCCGACCTCCATCTACTAGTGAGTTCCATGTGATGAATTAGTAGTCCACAGCGTTGGAATTTTCATATTCAACATCACAATCATCATCATTATCATCATCATATTCATCATTATCATCATCATATTCATCATTATCATCATCATATTCATCATTATCATCATCATATTCATCATTATCATCATCATATTCATCATTATCATCATCATATTCATCATTAGCTGACAAAGCTTTCTGTATATATTTATTATTCAAGTTTTTCTACCTCTGTATTCAGGTTTGTATTTGTCCTCGACCTTTCTCTACTCATACGAGCTCCCTTCATGATTACTCTGTTCAATATTTACAATATCCATCAACCTAGTGTATTAAATTTCCATTATCACTGTCTGTCTATTGGTATGTTTTCTAATAAAGTTATTTCTTCTTCTTCTTCTTCTTCTTCTTCTTCTTCTTCTTCTTCTTCTTCTTCTTCTTCTTCTTCTTCTTCTTCTTCTTCTTCTTCTTCTTCTTCTTCTTCTTCTTCTTCTATACAATATAATAAAGGCGCTCACCCAACTCATATCAAGTCTTTTGTAGACTTATTCCAGATTGACTGGACTTTGCAGCTATAGTTGTCTATAAGTTGAGACCGCCAGGCTCACATCAACCCACCTTAATCGCCTCTTACAATGGCACATGTGCTGACACACATATGATCCCCGGTTCCACAAGGGCGCTCGCTATGTTTCTAGTTATAAATCAGTGCAAACATTCGCAAACACGACCCCTAACAAAACCACTAAATATGACCAATAAGCTCACTAGTCGGAACAATACACACCAACACGGACGATCATTACTATTGAAGTTAACGAAAAAACAAAAAACGAAATAATAAAAAAAAAAGTATAGAATACGGACAACAGACATCTACCTAAATAAGAATGGGGATATGGGATCCGAAGAGTCTTAGCGTATGATGTGAGCATATACTAAGTAAATTACACCCGGCAGGGGCAGAAGTTGGTCCCGTATCTATATTGGTAGTATTTATTTTACAAAAAGTAAGGATAATACATGTTATAGCTCTCCATCAACAGTTGTACTATCGCTCTAATAAGTCATGATAATAAAATCCTTTTGAGAATCACAATGAAGCGGATTGACTTGAATTTAGAATATTAATTACAAGAAGTACGGACAGGCTCATGTTATTGCAGAGATACTAATGTTAGCAGCATATCCTTTACAGGGCGTAGCAGTCGACCCCAGCATTGTTTGGCTGTTGGTGATTTTTTGGTTTGGTAAATTTACGCTCAATAGTTTGTCTGCGCTTTCTGAACGACCGGCACCCATACTATTTCATAAAAAACCAACGTAAGGCGGTCTGCTGCCAAATCGCCCACCGCTGTGTTTCGAACGCGGGTATACGGGATCATGAACTGCGTCCGTAACACCTTCGCCACGGAGCAAGCAGCAGATATACTAAGCATCATACTGTCAGTACTTGAAATATCCTGGAGAAATCAATGTAGACCTTCGTAACTACAATAAGACTTTCAACATAATACATTGTGAAGTATCAATCAATCAATCAATCAGGTGCAGTCTCCACAATGAAAGTTGGCTGCAATGGATCTCCAACACTGTCTGTCTCTCGCCCAGACTGTACATTCTGTCAGGCTGATGTTCGTCCATCTCTTGATGTTCTTTTCCCACTTGTATCGTTGTCTACCTCTTGCTCGCTTGCCCTCCAGTATGGTTTTTATAACAGTATCATGTCTTTTAACGTGGCGGAAATATTTCACTTGCCTCCTTTTTATTTCTGTCATCAACTCTCTTTCCATTCCCAGTTTTTCTAGAATCTCTATATTTGATTGCTTTTGTTTCCATGAAGTATGGCATATTCTTCTGTATATCCACATCTCCAGGGCTTCTATTCGAGTTTCTAGTTGCTTGTTCAATGTCCAGGCTTCCGCGCCATATGGTAGTGTTTAATATAGGTAACATTTGACACAAAAAACCCTCCAGATACCCAAATTACAGACGTTGAGCTGAATATTAGCTGTGAGTTGAGTTGAGTTGACATCATTGCACTCGGTGCATTCCTAGAAGCGCTCATTCATCATCTTCATCAGCCAGCGAAGAGCTCCAATACTAATGGTGACCGTTGCAAACTGATAATATGTCCGTCTTGCTTTACCTTTGATTGACGACTGTCTACCAGATCCACTGACAATCCCCTGCTGCCCTTTTTTCTAGACCATGATGGTATATCTGTACTTCTGCATTAATCACGCGCTCCCAGAGGGCCTTCATCACATCTGCCACAGCATTCATCAAATCATTCCTCAATGATGCAGCAGTAGCCAATGTTCATTCCCAACCACACTCGAGTGTCTTGGAGAATAAACCCAGCGAATGTTCACAACCCGCGTACTCTGAATTGATGCATACCATTCAGCATGAAACATGCCAGACTTCACGCTTGTCAACATACTATATTAATCAATCACAATAACAACATGCGTATATAGTTTGTTCTCCAACCAGTGGAAAGCTTCAGTAACCTGCTCCATCTCCATTCTCAGACTTGAGGTTGTCGTGTCATATGCCAAGTTCTCCTTTACTAAACATTGGCCATTGGTTTTTGCTTTGAATCCCCAGACACTTTTTTGCCTGTTAACGTTTGCCATCGGTATAGATAATCATATCGCCAGGACGAGAGAAGTCCTGAATTAATTGCTGAATTTATGCCTCCGTAGCTCCTGATGGCCAATCCCTGTGAGAAATAATCTAAGGAAGACATCAGAAAAGATTCTGGTCCAGATGGCATCCCAGAGGAAACTGTTAACGCTAGGATAGACACCTCAACTTAATTGCCGCATACATTATTTAACATAATTTTGGAAACTGAAGCATTAAAAAAATACAAGCAGATGGAAGAGAACGATATCCGGTGAAGTTGTCTTAGAAAGACGTCGTTGGCGACTGTGAACATAATAAGGAATAATGTTATTGTCAGTTTCTGGGAAAATAGTTCACCCAACGAGTGCCGTGTGGTCTATGCAAATATGTGTCTAGCAAATGTCCAGGTCACCTTATGCGTTTAACTTAACTACTTTAGTTTAAGATCAACAAGGAAGAAAAATGGGGCTTTTGAGAGGTATTGTTACAGAGAAGTTATAAGGATATCGTGGACCGAGAAGAAGAACCGTACCGACATGTTACAAGACCTGAACATTGAAGAAAACTGTCGCATACAAAGCCTCATGTTTCAGAAACTGAAATACTCGTTATCGTCTCACATTCGCAACTGCGAGCGCTAACAAGTCAAGTCCCATGAACAAGTCAAGAAGCCTGATACGGGGGAAAATGGCACGTCGCAAGAATACCAAAAGACACGTGGCATCCAAGAGGTGCAGCGTGGGATCCGACACGAAGAAGCACGTGGAGAGCCGGCCTGCGAGCTGTAACATAGAACCTGAAACTACAGCTACTACTGAAGATACCACGAAGGAGACCGTCGACAGTCCACCACAGACAAGAGCCAAACCTACTAAGAAGCAGAGAGAGGAGAAAGACACCAAAGTCGGAAACACCGACTCACCGACAAGCAAGTGGGTTGTCAAGCGAATTCAAGTGGAGCTATCAGACGAAGAAATCCTAAAGCAGCTTCGAGAAGAGAATCTCCACATCCGATTCTTGAAGGCGGAGTGACTCCTCACCTACTCCAATATTCCTACAACTTTGGCGGTAGTGACAACAGGGGGCAGCGAGATGCCGACCTATCAATCAACAAGAAAATACAACAACCAGAGAGATTCATCCCAAGAGTCAATCAATGTTTCAGATGCCAGAGGGCCGGCCACAGCAGAGCAGCATGTCGCAGTAAGACGGAAATATGCCGGTGCTGCGCCGATCACCACACCTTCAAGGAGTGTCCGCTGGCCAAGCTGGACACGGACATCTGAGCACCCAACAACAAAAGAAAGTGCGCCAACTGGCTGGGCAAGATACTTGGGCTGTCCGTACCTGCAACGACACAGAGACGCTTTAAAGTTTGCCATCAACACAAAGACACCATACAACGAAGGAAGGCGGAGGTGCGAGACAGCCACAAGCATCTCACAAGCGGAAAAATCTCAACTGCAAGACCAGATAGATTAGCTAAAGAAGCAAATCATGCAACTTTAAACACCGGAACCGACCAGCGACAATGAAAAGCTGCTTGCTGAAATACAGGAGATACAGCGAAACATCAAGCAAGAAGTGGAACATATGGCACCACGACAAAGAAGAATGAAGAGATTCTACGGGACATCAAAGCGGAGAGAGAAATGCTAAAAAGGGAGCTAACCCAAAGCAAACCAGCTAAAGCCAAGGAAAAGATCACAGGAAAGCCGCAAGATGAAACCCAAAAAAAGGCCGAGACGTTACCGTATTCCAAGAGGAAACCGATATACCACCAGACCACTGGAGAAATCATAGGGGAGGAGAGTGACGCCGGCACAGATTACCCTCTTCCAATGACCCTGGAGGAGCTTCTAAGAACGGCTAGAATAAATGAACTCGAGCAATAGACAAATGGAAAGCAAAAGACTCGAAATGGCAAACAGGCGCAAGAGAATCGAAAGGGAGAGGGAAGAGATATTACGCAAACAAGAAAATGAAAACGTCGAAAAGCTCTTTCAGAAATACACAAAAAGGAGGCAAAAATACAAAATAAAAAGTCCGCCTTAGGACTGCAAACAGTCAAGCCAGACTAACCAGCAGCCTTCACTAACAACAGACACCACCAGAGGAGACGTGTATAAAATACAGCCGCCACCAACGCCCCCCCCCCTCCCCAGTGGACGTCACAGACACAAAAGCAGATAAAACCAGTCCGGATCAGGACCAACTCGTAAGAGCGCATAAGACAAGAATCAGGGTGAATACCCCCCCCCCCCCCCCCCCCAAAAAAAAAAAAAAAAAAAAACCACGGACCTCAACAATAACCACAGCTGAAAGAAGGAGGTTGAAAGAGGCCGCATTTGGAATTTTTGTTTTTAAACCAAGCAAGCAAGCAACCAAGCAAGCAACTTAAATACTGTGACTACATTAAAGGTCACAGTGATTTTGAGAAGAGTCAAGAACCCACATCACAGCACTCGGGACATTCCCAAACATTCTCCGTCCTCATCTTCAACGGCCAGGGAAGAGTCCCAATAATAATGATACCACCTGCAATCTGATTATGTGTCCTTTCCTCAAAGTACGGAATGTCAACCAGATCCCCTGGATACTTCCTGCAACACTAATCACTCCAACCCATGATTATACATTGGTCTGTTCTGTCACATTGTCCTTTTGATTCCAAAGGTCATGACCACATATGCTTTATCGTAAATCAATACACTAACCAACGGTGCGGAGTCAGCCAATCCGCCTTCCTGCTCGTTTCCCAGCCCACCAGCTTGTCCTGGGGGAAAGGATAAAACAGATGTTCCTTTTCTTTGATATTTAATTGATGCAGGCAACTCAGCACGAAACACGCCTGTCTTCACCTTTCTCAACATGCTCTGTGAATCCGTTACAATAACTGGACAATGATGGAGAGCATGGTTCCTGTGAGAAGAGGCAAGGGTCGCCTAGAACTAAGTAGAGTATAGAACACTGCAGACACCTTTGGAACGAGAGAATGCACGAGACAGGAGAATATACCATCATCATCAAGTACCCTGCCAGCTGGTGTAGGCGTTCATGGCTCTCCACAGATCTCGGTCTTCGATGTTCTGGATCAATTCTGCTGATGATATTCCTCCATGCCACCATCTTAATCCATCCAGCATCACTTCTCTTGGTCTGCCTCTGCATCTCTTCCCATCGATCTTTCCAGTTGTCACGATGTTCTCCAATGCCTCTCTTATCGGTACATGACCAAAGAAAGCTGTTTATGTATGCAGGATTAATTACATCACTAACAAAAGAACACACACATCAACGGGTCGCCTAAAAACCAAAGATGGCAAAATCATAATAGAAAAAGGTCAGATTTTACATGTGTTGTCAGATTATGTGAAAACCTTTATGATGATACAAGAGAAGAACAATATAATCATCGGAATAATAATGAAGGACCATCAATATTGAAGACAGAAGTTCAGAGTGCTCTTAACCATATGAAAACAGGCAAGACACCGGGTACAGATAACATTACAGTAGAAATGATCAATGCCTTAGAAGAATATGGAATAGACCAAGTCACCAGATTGCTGAACGCAATATACGATACTGGAGATATAGCTCCTGAATTATGTAATTCTATATTGCAATCCCGAAGAAATCATGAGCCATGGAATGCGAACAACATTGAACAATTAGTATAATGAGCCACATCACGAAGATTCTGCTGAGAATTATCATGCAAAGAGTTAGGAAGAAAATACAACCCGAAATAGGAGAAGAACAATGTGCGTTTGTAGAAGGCAAGTGCACAGTAAATACTGTGTATATACTGAGAACAGTAAGTGAGCGTTCTATAGAAGTAAACAAAGATCTATATATTTGCTTTATTGACTGCACAAAGACTTTCGATAAAGTGAGACCTGTCGACATGATAAGTATGCTTGAACATCTACAAATTAATTGATAGAAAAGACCTTAGACTTGTAAAAAACATATATTGGAAACAACAAGCTGCTATCAGAATTGATAACAATGTAGGTCAATATCAGCCTATTAAAAGAGGTGTGAGACAGGGATGTGTAATGACTCCAGATCTTATTTTCCCTGTACAGTGAAAATATATTCAGAAATATAGAAGATATGGAAGGAATCAACATTGGGGGACGATACATCAATAACATTAGATATGCAGATGATACAGTCTTGATTGCAGACAATGAACAGGACCTGCAAAATTTAGTAGATGCGGTTGTTGCACACAGTGAACAACTAGGGTTAGAACTGAATATTAAGACGACACATATTATGGTCGTCACTGGGAAGAAGGATATACCACAATGTGACATACGAGTAGATGGGCATATTCTTAAACAAGTGAATCGATACTGTTATCTCGGCACAGTCATAACATCTGATGGGAAATGCCTTGAAGAGATTAGAACAAGAATTGCCATTGCGAAGGTAGCCTTTTGCAAGATGAAAAATCTCCCGTGTGTTGCCGGGGCCCATAAGGGAAGCAAAGAATAGCAACACTGTAGCCTACCACGCATGTCGTAAGAGGCGACTAAGGAGGGTTGATGTTCCGTCGCCCTGCTACTGAGTGAATGCGTGGCGCGACACTGTGAGCTGTGAGTTTCGTGTGAAATGCATTTGAATCTGCCCGAGGTATTTTGGAACGTGACTGTATGTTCGGAGCGATGGCAGATGGCTATGTCCCAGAGTTGACCGGTTTTAGCCTTATGCAGAAATGCGTGGCTGCTGGGCTTCTGGTTGACTGCCACTACCATCGACGATGAACTGTATTTCGTGAACTGTGTGGGTGAACATCTAGGAAACATACAGATGAGAAAATGACTGCTGATTCCATCAGAGATGAACTCTGGGTTTCGTGGGGGACTATTGTGTTGACATTCTGGCGGGGGCATTATGCACAGTGTATCTGTGCGGTCTGTTGTTTGTCGAGACTCCTGTCTTTTCCACTTTTCACCTTGGGCAGTGGGGGGGGGGGGGCGTTTTGTGTGATATTCACTGGCACAGGAACAGAGCATAATGGGGACAACCCGTTGCTGTGAAGTTGGAACTGCGACTAACTAACTAACTAACTAACTAAGATGAAAAACATACTGACCAATAAAAAGATATCAACTGAAACGAGAAAAAGAGTGTTCAGGTGCTACATAGAACCTATACTTTTGTATGGATGTAAAGCGTGGACAATAAGCAGTCAAGCTGAAAAACAGCTTATGGCTATGGAAATGTGGTTTCTGAGAAAAATGCAAAGAATACCATGGACAGACAGAAAATCCATTGAGCAAATTGTTCTTCAGCTACTTCCTCATCTATTTTATGTTGAATTCTTTCTTGTATGACCTTGAGTAGTATCTTAGTTATGTGGCTCATTAAGCTAATAAATAGTTCTGTAATCCTCACACTCAAAAGCTTTTGGCTTCTTCAGTAATGTGATGAAAATTGATGTTTTCAAGTCCTTGGAGATGTACGCAGTATTATATACATCATTACATAATTCTTTGATAGTTTCAATGCCAAAGCTGGATAAGGAATGTATCATCTCTGTTGTTATCTTGTCAGGACCTGCAGCCTTTCCTTCTTTCATCTTTTTAATAGCTTTTTCTACTTCAGCCGTTAATATTTTTGGTCCATCTTGAGTATTATACAATGTTGGTCTATTCACCCTGTTGTCCCAGAATAAATCGTCTGTGTACTCTGTCCATCTTTTTATTATGTCAGTGTTATTAATTATAATTTCTCAATTTTTTCCTCCGATACAACCTTTTCCTGTTATATTATTTTTCTTCTTTGTAAATCTTTTTATATGTTCATGTAATTCTGTCGAGTTGTGTTTTATTTCCAGATCCTCAATTTTTTTGCAATATTTCTGTAGCCACGCCTCTTTGGCAACTCTGCACATGTGACGTATTTCTCTATCTATTACTATATACTCTGGAGTGATCTTTGCTTTCTTTCTTTGAGACATTTTACTCAATATTTCATCGGTTATCCATAAATGTTTTTTCTCATTAATTTTCACTGGCAAGGTAGTATTTACAGTCTGAGTACTGGTTTTTATACTTTCACATTTTGTATCAATTGTATCCTCGGGATTTTCACGTCGATATTGTTCCATACTTTCAATGATTAGCCCATCATATCTATTTTTGACTTCAACTAGGTATAATTGTCTTATTTCTGGTTGTTTCAATGCCGATATATCTACTTGAGGTGTCTTCGATTTCCTTATTCCCGGGTTTTTAAGTTTTATTTGTAATTTTAATACTAGAGGATTATGGTCAGAGTTGATATCAGCACCAGGGTATGTTTTGGCATTTTTAACATTGTTTTTAAATCTATTTCTAATCATAATGTAGTCAATTTGGTTTCTTGTTCTATCTCCAGGGCTTTTCCATGTATACAGTTTCCTAGGGTTATGATTAAAGAATATGTGTGTGTGTGTATGTATATATATATATATATATAAATATATTAATTAGAGAGAACTGGAAAAAGGAGTAGCTAGCTTCAATAGAGATACGCGTGCTCGTGCCCTGAATTTCGATGCCTCTGTCATGAGTTCAGACACCCAACGCCAGCTTTCTATGATCAAGAATATAGGTACTGCAGCACAGTCGGATGAGACTAAAGCAGAAGAGGTGAGATCATATGTACTATCTAGAGTTATGTATATTTTCTTGTAATCACTTGTTTTAAGTCGTATTCTTAAACAGAAACATGCTAGCTGTCTGTCTACCAGCTTGGTGTTTTGCATTATCTACCTTCAAATATGTTGCATGTATTCATATGGCTTTGTGTTATGGAGAGGTATAATTCCATTTTGCAAACTATCGTCTGTCAAGACGGCAATGTGCCAGTCATTCCTAAGGAAAGTGTTAATACATATCCAGCATTTGATATACGTCATGCCTGTGTCTACATGTGGTCTTATAGGTTTTTCCATTTTCATCTGGTATTTGTCTAGGTAGGTAAACAGATTTCCGTGGCTAATACTGCATATAGAGTGTGAACTGTTGGATCCAAACATATTCCAGTTCACAGCATACTGAGATGGTTCAGGCAACCGCTCCTTCCTTTTCTTTTCCCATTATATTCTGAACCCAATTTATAAGACCGGGTCGATGTCAGAGAGATAGTGTTAGGAGCTAATCATATCCCTGATAGGGATCAAACCCGGACTCTTAAGAATCCATGCATCTGAAATATAAAAAAAAATTGTTTCGAATCCCTTACGGGACGTTGCAGTCAACACCAGCATATTTCAGCTGGTGTTGGTTGATGTACTAGGCGAGTGTTACGCTTTGAGGGGTACGGGGTGTCAGGCATTGGTAGCAACATTGGTAAGGATGACTCTCATGTCCTTTTCAGGACCCATCCCCCACTGGTCCAAGCCTGACACCAAGCTCACGCCTGTGGCTCCTAGTAGCTGTCAGCATGCGACAGCCGCCACCCCCCGGGCAACAGCTGTGAGAGGCTGGCTAAACCAAGCATGGGTAGCCGATTTGGTGTCAAACCAAGCGGTAAACTAGGGTATGCCTACCCAGCATGTGAAGACATGATTCGGCAGACTGCCCAGACGAAATCATTTCTGATTCAACGGACAAGACGGTGTTTACTTGCAAAGCGTTGTGGAACGTAATGAGCACGGCAAGGCACGTAGAGCGCTCTGGTCATCCACTGCACCTGTATTCGTCTCCAGTCGTCTTGACTTATCTTGCCACTGGACTCAGATGGACTCAGGCGAGAGAGTGAGGTCGAAGAATTGCGCAACTCTTCCTCACTTTAATCCAATTCATCGCGCAAGTCATTCTTCATCCAACGTCATATATATCACCTTCAAGCCCTGTGGCGATGGGCGAGCGGCGAAGCGGCAGACGTGGGTACCCTGGCAGCCGTAGTCGCAGACCTGCACACAGGCGGCTCAGTCCATATGGTCGTTTTCTACTGACCGGAGAAGCAGTGGGATTCGGCAGCCCCCTTAACAACTGAGCAGCCCTCTATATGAACACACTGCTCACCTCCATAACATGAGGAAGGGGCTAGAAAAGGTGCGCTAAACATTGTCTGTTCCATCACTACCTAACCATCTAGCCGCGGTTGGTGGTTACCCTAAAATGAGGTCGACATACAAGCAAAGAAAAAACAGGTAAAGCTAAAAGAGCAAACCATATTCCCTTAACAATCGGAACTTGGAATGTACGCACCCTACTTGACAGAGACGGCGCGTCGGTTCCAGAGAGACGAACAGCACTTACTGGGAGAGAGCTGGGCAGGTACAACATCGACATTGCAGCCTTGAGCGAGACACGACTTGCAGAGGAAGGCCTAATATGTGAAATACGTGCTGGCTACACATTTTTCTGGAGTGGAAGGAAAAGCGAGGAAAGACGACAATCCGGTGTGGGATTTGCCTTTAAGTCGGCCCTGGTCAGCAAATTAGCTGGGTTTCCAAAGGCTATAAACGACAGGATCATGACCATTAAATTGCCCTTGCTGAATGGAAGGAAGCATGCAACCATTGTGAGTGTCTACGCACCAACTATGACCAATGAAGATGATGTCAAGAACAAGTTCTATGAGGACCCGCACAATGTATTAACATCTGTTCCCAAAGGAGACAAACTTATACTCCTTGGGGATTTCAATGCCAGAGTAGGTACGGGGACCACCTCTTGGAGTGGCATTATTGGAAAGTACGGAGTCGGAAATTGTAACAGCAATGGACTCCTCCTTCTTCATTCATGTGCCGAACACGATCTCCTGATTACCAACACAATTTATCGTCTCCCCATGAGAAACAGGACATCGTGGATGAACCCTCGCTCGAAACACTGGCACCTCATTGACTATGCCATCGTCAGGAGGAGTGACGGACAAGACGTTCGGGTGACAAAATCCATGTGTGGTGCCGAATGTTGGACAGACCATCGACTCATTATCTCGAAAATAAACATACATATCAAGCCACCACGGCGTCCACAAAGGGTGAAAATGCAAAACAAAACTAAATGTCACCAGCCTAAACAGCAAGAAAATGCAGCTGTCGTTTGAAAATATGTTGGAAGACCGCCCCAGGCCCAATACTGCAGCTAAATAGGATGCATAAACAGAGTGGAGAGCCCTAAAGGACATTATTAACAACACTGCTATGGAAGTCCTGGGTCAAACCCCCCGAAAGCATAAAGACTGGTTTGATGAAAATTCCGAAGACATCAACCAATTGCTGGCCGAGAAACATCTTCTCCTCAAGGCATATTTAAATGACCCGAAGTCAACAGCAAAAAAATATGCCTTCAAGAACATTCAGAGAGTAGTGCAGCAGAAACTTCGGCACATGCGGGACTCCTGGCTGAGCAACAAAGCTGATGAAATTCAAGGCTTTGCTGACAGACATGATATGAAAAACTTCTACGACTCACTGAAAGCGGTCTATGGTCCTATATCACCAGGCATAGTTCCCCTCCTCAGTTCAGATGGGGGAACATTGGTCACCGATAAGAAAGAAATCCTTCAACGCTGGGCAGAGCATTTCAGCAACATCTTAAATGCAACTTCCTTCTTCGATGATGAAACTATCAACTGCCTTCCTCAAGTTCCCACCAATGATACACTTGATGACCTGCCAACCATAATGGAAGTAAACAAAGCCATCCAGCAACTCTCCAGCCACAAGGCACTTGGTCCTGACTCCATCCCAACAGAGATATATAAGGCAGGTGGGCCGGTCCTAACAGAGCAGCTTCACCAAGTCTTTACAAACATATGGGTGAACGAAACCATGCCACAAGATTTCAAGGACTCGTCAATAGTCCACCTTTACAAACGTAAAGGAAACCGCCAATCCTGTGACAACAACCGAGGCATCTCCTTGCTTTCAATTGCAAGGAAGATACTCGCCAGAATTCTTCTCAATCGCCTCACGGCCCATCTCGATCAAGGTCTTCTTCCTGAGAGTCAATGTTGCTTCAGAAAAGAACGAGGAACTATTGACATGATTTTCCCTGCAAGGCAGCTGCAAGTGAAATGTCAGGGTCAGAACTGCGAAATGTCGTCCAATTTCATTGACCTCACCGAGGCTTTTGATACAGTCAGCAGAGAAGGACTGTGGAAGATTATGGCAAAATATGGCTGTCCACGAAAGTTTGTCCAAACAGTGCGGCTATTTCGTGTTGGTATGCAGGCAAGAGTACAGGAAAATGGTGAACTGTCTGAGCCCTTTCCTGTCACCAATGGAGTAAAGCAAGGATGTGTCCTGGCACCAATACTGTTCAGCCTCATGTTTTCAGCTATGTTGACGAATGCCTTTGAGAACAACGACATTGGAATAGACATCAACTACCGCATGGATGGAAAGTTATTCAATCTCAGAAGGCTAAAAGCTAAAACCAAAATTAACAGCGACACCGTCAGAGAGCTCCTGTTTGCTGATGATTGCGCTCTATACGCCAACTCAGAGGCGGACATGCAACATACTGTTTCAGCTTTCTCACATGCCTGTGTAAACTTTGGGCTCAATATCAACTTTGAGTAGACTGTAGTTATGTACCAGTCAGATCCAGGGAATAATTACACTGTGCCGAATATCAAAGTGAATGGTCATCGCCTAAGTGTTGTGGACAAAGCGTCTATCTTGGCAGCACTGTGTCACAAGCTGCCACAATTGATGATGAAGTGAATGTAAGAATCTCCAAGGCCAGTGCAGCCTTTGGCAGACTGTACAAGAATGTATAGGACAGAACTAGAACAAGCCTGCAAACAAAGCTGAAAGTCTACAAAGCAGTTGTATTATCCACACTGCTATATGCTTGTGAAACCTGGACTGTTTATCAGCGACACGCTAGGAAATTAAACCACTTCCACACAGTCTGCCTTAGGGAGCTACTGAAGATTAAATGGCAATACAAGATCCCAGACACTGAAGTCCTAGAAAGAGCGTCCATGCCCAGTATCCACACTCTACTAATGAAGAATCAGATTCGCTGGGCTGGTCATTTGACTCGCATGCCAGATCACAGGCTCCCTAAAGGAATTTTTTACGGCGAGTTGCGTCATGGTAAACGCTCCCAAGGCGGCCAGAGGAAACGCTTTAAAGACACTCTGAAAATCTCACTGAATGCTTTTGGAATTCATCATGACACCTGGGAGACTGCAGCCAGAGACCGAAATTCGTGGCGTGCATCATTACGCAAGGGTGCAGTCATGTGTGAGGCAACCAGAACTGCAAGAGCTGTGAAGAAAAGGCAGGACAGAAAAACCACTACAGGAAATCCTCCTCCAGAAACGTCAAATATTCTTTGTCCACATTGTCAAAGAACATTTCGAACCAAAATAGGCCCTATCAGCCATCTTAGAACTCACGGCTCCATACTTTCAACCCCACTGGATGAAGTGAATGGTCATCATCATTCTTGATGGGCAAACAACAACACCAGCACGTTATAACACAACGCGACACGGTATCTGAAATATACAAAACCCATATTTCTGAGGTTATAAGGCTTCACTGTTAGCTTTGTTTTTTGTTGAGTGATTCATGCGGTATTTACCTGACCAGCTGCCACGGAGTAAGCTCAAATTATACAACCTACTCTTTGTGTCTTAGTGTTCACATTCGCAAAGAGAAAGCAACGGTGTATTTTATTATTAATGTGGTACATTGTCAAAAGTCATAATTTATTCTCCAATAGCGTTTCGTCCCGGGTGTAGTCTGAGATCACTTAGCTGTGTCAGAAGTGACTAATTACAACTCCGGATCCCAAAGAGAAAACTTAGGACAAATGTTTGTTATGCTAATTGAAGACACCGTCCCTAGATACTCAAGAAAACAGCCAAGAAGTGGCTCGTCGACAAGATAGGTGTAGCTGCTCTTATTACCCACATGAGTGAAAAAGAGGAGTTACGATATGCAGAATAAGCTTATTGCTTCAGTACTGCATAAACAAGGTAGCTCTCTGACTGATTTCCTCCTGTTATGATATATTTTTGATCTCCCAAACTGTTTTACGAATGTGTGCACTCACTTAACCTACACATACATTTGTATACAGTTATACGTAAGATGGACGAAATGAATTTAAAATATAACAACTGTGTTTATTTCTTATTCCTGATGATAATATGATGATGATTATAACGATGTTATAACTAAACTGAAGAAGACACATAGGTCATGCTCCCCCGGTGAGACGCATTGCACTGTCAGTTTAAAGAAGTCAAAATTGGTCCCTACACTAGGATCAGTCACTCCTTGATGTGGTTTTAGACTGTCCGTGGCTCCTAAGAGAGCTGCAAAGAAACGAAGGGAGATGGGTAGTGCCTACGTCTACAAACCAGAAAATATACATGCATGTTATATATACATATATAATTGACCTCATAATCCTCCATCATCACCTGATCTATGTAATATATCTAGCTCAAACGTGTTCACATCCCGGACGATCCCCCATAGTTAACCAATCAACGTCTAGAGGTATTAGAAGGAAAAGGGTTCAAGACAGGTAGATAGTATGAGCATAGATGAGACATAAACACATGAGTTAATGAGATCTTATTTATTACTCAATGATATAATCATACATAATGTCTCATCTATCATTACAACGTTCGTTCTCGCACTAAGTAATAATGTAGCAATACAATACATTACGATACAAGCCACTACGCTCTCATAACACAGCCACACACACAAGCACAAGTCAAACCGCTCAGCTATTCAATGGCCCTGAAGTCCTAGGTATAGTCTATCCTGTCACACTCTCAGTCGTGCATCCTCTCTCCGTCGTGTCCAAAGCACGTCTGACTTCTCCTCGACTGCCGGGTGGTCACGAGGTCCTTGCCCCTCGTGCAGCCCGTGGGAAGTCATATGTCTCGCTGGTTGAGGCTAGGCGTATTGCGTACTTCTGTTCAGGGTAACACTGTCTTTCACGGGTACAGTCCTGTCTTTCCTGTCTTCAGCATCTAGACTGTTCTCCTTCCACCGTACTCACCCCATGTCCTTATCTCTAACGTCTGTCCTCTTCTCTGTCCCCTACAGGAACTTGACATAGAACATAAATATGTATTTATTATACTTATATAATATGTATAATAGTATATACATTGGCACCTTGCCGTCTTGACAGACGATAGTTTGTGCTTCAAAAGGCATAATAACTTTTACCCATGGCGGTAGCGAATGTGACTGATAAGGCCAATTCGCGCTGTAAAAGTTCGTTCACAGTGGGTGCACGAGAACACGTGGTCATTTCCACCATCATGCACCATCTTACACGCTCGGTGTGTGACTTATCTGCAATAATTTTCTCCTTTGTCTTTATTCCATTTCTGATGTTTGCCCTCCATGCAACACGTTCAGCGGCGACTTGCTCCCAATGTGCATTATCAATGACTGTATCAATCAGGTCCCGTTTACACACGTCTTTGTATCGTAGTAGAGGTCGACCCTGAGATCTCTTAAACATCTGTAATTCACCAAAAAGATGTCCTTTGGTATTCCACCATCATCCATCCTCCTAAGATGTCCTATCCATCTAAGTCTACGAAGACTGAGCATGGAATAAACCGTCACACAACATGATCTTTCCAATACTTCAGTATTTGTGATCTTTTCTTGCCACTTAATACCAATAGTTATTCGCAGACACCGCATATGAAAGCTGTTTAAACGTTTCTCTTGGTGTGAGTAAGTTGTCTAGGTTTCACTGCCATAAAGAAGAGTACTAAGGACACAGGTTTGATAGACAAGGACTTTTGTTTTGGCAGTAAGCTTCCTATTCTCCCAGACTCTTTTTGTTAACCTGTTCATTTGTGTTTCTGCCTTACCAATCCGGATGTTGACTTCCTGATCTAGGAATAATTTGCTATTTACCACTGATCCTAGATATGTAAAATGATCTACCATCTCTAGTCCGGCGTCGTCAATAAAGATTGATGGTATCCCATGTGCACCTTGTGACATAATCTGTGTCTTCTTTTTGCTAATTGTTAAACCACATTCAGAACAAGCATTGGAGAATGCAGATAGTAGACATTGTAATTCTTCCTCAGAGTGAGTCGTAACTGCAGCAGCATCTGCAAAAAGCAACTCTCTGATCAGTACCCTCCTAATTTTGGTTTTGGCCTTCAATCTCTGAGCATTGTAGAGGCCGCCATCTGAGCGTGAGTGATTGTATATACCACCATCCTGATCACGAAAGGCATATTTCAATAGACGTGAAAAGTATATTCCAAAGAGGGTGGGAGCTAGTACACAACCTTTCTTAACTCCACTCTTGATTTCAAACTCTTCAGAAGTTGCACCATCAAAGTTGATTGTACCCTTCATGCCTGTGTGGAACGATTCCACAATGGACAGAAGAGTTGGTGGGCAGCCAATCTTCTTTAGTGCCTTGAACAAACCCTCACGACTGACCACATCAAATGCCTTTATGAGGTCAATGAAGGCAGTAAACAGTGGTTGATTCTATTCACGGCATGTCTCTAGCATTTGTCGCAATGAGAATATCATATCAATGGTTGACCGGTTCTGTCGAAAGCCACACTGTGATTCGGGGTAGACGTGATCTCCTAGGACTTGAAGTCTGTGCGGAACAATTCTGGCAAATACTTTTTCCAATAATACACAGAAGTGAGATACCCATATAGTTGTTGCAGCCGCCCCGATCGCCCTTGTTCTTGTACAGTGTTATGATGCTTGAATCTTTGAAATCCTGTGGGACTTGTATAGATCTATTAGCTGGTAGATCTGTAGAGTGAGTGTGTCTTGCCCAATCCTGATAACCTCTATTGGAATCCCATCCTTACCTGGAGCCTTGCCAGATGCAAGTTAATTTATAGCACACTTAACTTCTGTTATGGTGGGAAGTGTGTCTAGGTGGTTAAGAGTTGGTAGAGCCTCTATGGTGTTGATGGCATCATCCATTAGTTTGGTCTCACTTGAGTAAAGCGCCAAATAGTGCTCTACCCATCTGTCCATCTGCTGTTTCTTATCAGTTATGATTTCTCCAGCCAAGATTTTCAATGGTGCACTTCTTTTGATCATTGGACCACAGGCTTTCTTTATTCCTTCATACATGCTTCTGATTCTCCTTTATCACTTGCGATTTGAATGGACTCACATAACTTGATCCAATAATCATTTGCACACTGCCTGGCAGCATTTTGCACATCCTTCCTTGCTCACTCAGAGTGTTACGCGTTGGTCTTTCCTTGTTTCTTAAGAGAGCTATCTTCTTCTTATCAATCAAGGGCTGCAGAGTCTGACTTTTTGCAGCAAACCAGTCCTGCCTCTTATGATCCACAGTGCCGTAAACCCCTACGGCAGTTTTATAAAGAGTTTCCTTAAGTTGACCCCACTTTTCACTTACTGTACAATGTTCTGGTGTATCAGTGAAAGCGTCTTCAAGTTGCTGTTGAAACTGAAAGCACTTTTCAGGATCATGAGTGTTAATAATATTAATCCTGTGGTTAGATTTGTGTTTAGCTGTGTAGATTCTCTTTGTTATATATATTATTATATATAATAACCATATATAGGTGTGTATTTCTCATTTATGTTCACCCCACTTACTCTCCCCCTCTCTATGTTTCACTCTGTCTGTCGGAAGGGCTTCAGTCGCACATTCCTGTCCAACATAAAAGGCCTTTCCTGCACCTGTGTGGAAAAAGGAGTGTCCTAAGTCTCCTGTCTGTCCTCATGCAGACATAATCAGTCAGGCAAGGTGAACTGGTGGCATTTCTCCTCCTAGTGGTTTCATACCAATCTTGGTAGGCATTCAAAGTTTTGGTCCAAATAATCAAAGTTAATGTGGACACTATCAATAGACTTTACACCCTCAGGAATTGATCCTTAGAAGTCAGTCTCTCTAATGTGTATTCAAGACGAATCTACATGTCAATTCTGTATGTGCAGAAGCCACACTCTCGGGTGGTTTGGATAATGTTGAATTTTCTAAATTATCTCGTACAACAAATAAGAAAACAAAGTAGAGAACGGAAGATGGAGAAGAAGAAGAAGAAGAAGAAGAAGAAGAAGAAGAAGAAGAAGAAGAAGAAGAAGAAGAAGAAGAAGAAGAAGAAGAAGAAGAAGAAGAAGAAGAAGAAGAAGAAGAAGAAGAAGAAGAAGAAGAAGAAAACAGAGTTCACAGTGAAATTATAAAGGCTAGGGCTGGAACAATGAGTAACACCGAAAATACTTATGCTTAAAGTTTGGAAGAGTAAGAAGACGAAACAAAAAACTTAACAGTCGGCCCCCCCCCCCCAGACAGCACACAAACGGATCAAAATAATATGTTGGTACTACCTGAGTTTATAGCTTAGGAAATTCTGTCACTGAACTTAGTTCTTAAGTCGGACGGAACAAGATATTAATAATTGTCCAGGTAGGCATCCTGTTTCTGCTATACGTGTGTATGCGTCTGATGTTGTAGGCAATGCCCGTCGTTAAATATTCTGTTCGTCCATAACGTGATTTCCGTCTTCACTCCTCTTTTCACCTGGGATAATTACTTATGTCCTGTGTGCTTTTAACTCCTCCTCTTTTTCCCATTGGACGGGTTACCGGGACGTATTAAGTCCAAAATTATTTTAACCCCTCCTCGCCTTTCAGTATGGACTGTTGTTTCTCCGTAAATCAATTTTGACTGAAGCTAAACCATTATTCTGAACCACGCTTTGTTTCTCTGCCCAGAGAATGCACGTGACGTGACGTCATCCAAAAGTTTCAATCGGCTTTACATCCTCACTTTCCCAGGATGGTAACCCGCTTTATCTCTTTAATTGCCGTCACTGGTTCACTCGTTATTCCCGGCTGAACGGCCTATCTCCCAGTCCGAGCGTTACGTGTTGTGTTTCCCGCTGACTGGCTCAGCTCTGTCTCGACGTAACGTATTAAGTTTAGGTTTTTGCATATGACCAGGACATCAAATTTGATATTTTTCAGATGTAGAAAACAAGATGTTGGTCTTTGATCTGCGATCTTCGAGTGCAATTTGGCGTTACAGAAACGATAGCACGGGCCCTCGTTGAACTGTATTTTCCACTCTTTTTCTTCCTCCTACGTTTGTATCCTTGGTTTTTGAATTACAGATACATTTATTCTTTTTATTTTTTATTTTCATACCTTTTTTGTTTTTATTTTCTGTGTGGAAAGAGAGATACGTTCTTGTGTGGTTGAAGCATTTCTTCAGATAATAAGGCTTCACTGTTAGCTTTGAGTTATGTTGAGTTCTCTATGCAGTATGAACCTGACCAGCTGCCTAGGAATATGCTAAAATTGTACACCCATTTGTTTGTGCCTTAGTGTTCACATTCATAGAGAGAAAGTAATGGCTTATTTTATTATTAATGGGGTACAATTACCTCTTATCGTTGTCAGATGGAATAAATGACAGAGCAGAAGAGACAATTGTGTTATTGACTACGTTACACGCACAGTGGTTTACAAACAATGGGCGAGCACCATGGTTAGATGCCGAAGACACAATATTCCCACATCCCTGTAAAACGGCCCTA
Organism: Cepaea hortensis; assembly: GCA_963921405.1. Taxonomy (NCBI): domain Eukaryota; kingdom Metazoa; phylum Mollusca; class Gastropoda; order Stylommatophora; family Helicidae; genus Cepaea; species Cepaea hortensis. Next base: position 52,245 of record CAWUFQ010000030.1, read on the forward strand.
AACACTATAAGAGACAAACGATAAGTTAGTTGCATAGCCTTTACAGGACGTCGCAGCCATTTCCAACTGTTTGTAATTTCTTACCAAGTCTACTTTCACTAGTTTGCCATTAGCTGGTCTCCCTGGCAAAAGGGCTTAGAAAGTTGTTCAAAATCCCGTATACCCAAGTACGAAACACAGCTGTGCGAGATCTGGCAGCAGATCGCGTCGCGCTGGATACTTACGGAGGTATGTCAGCCGGTCGTTCAGAAAGAAATAGCAAGCTACTGTACGTAAAACTTGCCAAGCCATCATCAGCAGCTGGAAAATGCTGATGTTGACAGCAATGTCCTGTAAAGGATATGTGAAAAAAAAGTTTGCCATTGCTTTCTGAACTACCGGCATTAATAACATTATATCAACACCAGCGCAAGATGGTCTGCTTCCAAATATCCCGCAGTTGTTTTTCGAACGCAGTATGCGGTATTGCGAATTGCATTCGTAATGCTTTTACCACAGCGCCGGCTACGAAAGAAAACACCGATCATAAACCACAATGAGCAGATGTCTATTTGTCCTAAACACCGAAAATATACCACAATGAGCAGATGACTATTTGTCCTAAACACCGAACATATACCACAATGAGCACATGTCTATTTGTCCTAAACACCGAACATATACCATAATGAGCACATGTCTATTTGTCCTAAACACCGAACATATGCCACAATGAGCAGATGTCTATTTGTCCTAAACACAGAACATTTGCCACACTGAGCAGATGTCTATTTGTCTTAAACAGCGAACATATACCACAATGAGCAGATGTCTATTTGTCCTAAACACAGAACATTTGCCACAATGAGCAGATGTCTATTTGTCCTAAACACCGAACATATAGCATAAGCAGATGTCTATTTGTCCTAAACACCGAACATATACCACAATGAGCAGATGTCTATTTGTCCTAAACACCGAACATATGCCACAATGAGCAGATGTCTATTTGTCCTAAACACCGAACATATACCACAATGAGCAGATGTCTATTTGTCCTAAACATAGAACATTTGCCACACTGAGCAGATGTCTATTTGTCCTAAACACCGAACATATGCCACAATGAGGAGATTTCTATTTGTCCTAAACATAGAACATTTGCCACAATGAGCAGATGTCTATTTGTCCTAAACACCGAACATATACCACAATGAGCAGATGTTTATTTGTCCTAAACACAGAACATTTGCCACAATGAGCAGATGTCTATTTGTCCTAAACACCGAACATATACCACAATGAGCAGATGTCTCTTTGTCCTAAACACCGAACACATACCACAATGAGCAGATGTCTATTTGTCCTAAAAACCGAACATATAAAACAATGAGCAGATGTCTATTTGTCCTAAACACCGAACATATACCAGAATGAGGAGATGTCTAATTTGTCCTAAACACCGAACATATACCACAATGAGCAGATGTCTATTTGTCCTAAACACCGAACATATAGCATGAGCAGATGTCTATTTGTCCTAAACACCGAACATATACCACAATGAGAAGATGTTTATTTGTCCTAAACACCGAACATATACCACAATGAGCACATGTCTATTTGTCCTAAACACCGAACATATACCACAATGAGCACATGTCTATTTGTCCTAAACACCGAACATATACCACAATGAGCACATGTCTATTTGTCCTAAACACCGAACATATGCCACAATGAGCAGATGTCTATTTGTCCTAAACACAGAACAATTGCCACACTGAGCAGATGTCTATTTGTCCTAAACAGCGAACATATACCACAATGAGCAGATGTTTATTTGTCCTAAACACAGAACATTTGCCACAATGAGCAGATGTCTATTTGTCCTAAACACCGAACATATACCACAATGAGCAGATGTCTCTTTGTCCTAAACACCGAACACATACCACAATGAGCAGATGTCTATTTGTCCTAAAAACCGAACATATAAAACAATGAGCAGATGTCTATTTGTCCTAAACACCGAACATATACCAGAATGAGGAGATGTCTAATTTGTCCTAAACACCGAACATATACCACAATGAGCAGATGTCTATTTGTCCTAAACACCGAACATATAGCATGAGCAGATGTCTATTTGTCCTAAACACCGAACATATACCACAATGAGCAGATGTTTATTTGTCCTAAACACCGAACATATACCACAATGAGCACATGTCTATTTGTCCTAAACACCGAACATATACCACAATGAGCACATGTCTGTTTGTCCTAAACACCGAACATATACCACAATGAGCACATGTCTATTTGTCCTAAACACCGAACATATGCCACAATGAGCAGATGTCTATTTGTCCTAAACACAGAACATTTGCCACACTGAGCAGATGTCTATTTGTCCTAAACAGCGAACGTATACCACAATGAGCAGATGTCTATTTGTCCTAAACACAGAACATTTTCCACAATGAGCAGATGTCTATTTGTCCTAAACACAGAACATTTGCCACACTGAGCAGATGTCTATTTGTCCTAAACACCGAACATATACCACAATGAGCACATGTCTATTTGTCCTAAACACCGATCATAAACCACAATGAGCAGATGTCTATTTGTCCTAAACACCGAACATATACCACAATGAGCAGATGTTTATTTGTCCTAAACACAGAACATTTGCCACAATGAGCAGATGTCTATTTGTCCTAAACACCGAACATATACCACAATGAGCAGATGTCTCTTTGTCCTAAACACCGAACACATACCACAATGAGCAGATGTCTATTTGTCCTAAAAACCGAACATATAAAACAATGAGCAGATGTCTATTTGTCCTAAACACCGAACATATACCAGAATGAGGAGATGTCTAATTTGTCCTAAACACCGAACATATACCACAATGAGCAGATGTCTATTTGTCCTAAACACCGAACATATAGCATGAGCAGATGTCTATTTGTCCTAAACACCGAACATATACCACAATGAGCAGATGTTTATTTGTCCTAAACACCGAACATATACCACAATGAGCACATGTCTATTTGTCCTAAACACCGAACATATACCACAATGAGCACATGTCTATTTGTCCTAAACACCGAACATATACCACAATGAGCACATGTCTATTTGTCCTAAACACCGAACATATGCCACAATGAGCAGATGTCTATTTGTCCTAAACACAGAACATTTGCCACACTGAGCAGATGTCTATTTGTCCTAAACAGCGAACGTATACCACAATGAGCAGATGTCTATTTGTCCTAAACACAGAACATTTTCCACAATGAGCAGATGTCTATTTGTCCTAAAAACCGAACATATAGCATAAGCAGATGTCTATTTGTCCTAAACACCGAACATATACCACAATGAGCAGATGTCTATTTGTCCTAAACACCGAACATATGCCACAATGAGCAGATGTCTATTTGTCCTAAACACCGAACATATACCACAATGAGCAGATGTCTATTTGTCCTAAACATAGAACATTTGCCACACTGAGCAGATGTCTATTTGTCCTAAACACCGAACATATGCCACAATGAGGAGATGTCTAATTTGTCCTAAACACCGAACATATACCACAATGAGCAGATGTCTCTTTGTCCTAAACACCGAACACATACCACAATGAGCAGATGTCTATTTGTCCTAAAAACCGAACATATAAAACAATGAGCAGATGTCTATTTGTCCTAAACACCGAACATATACCAGAATGAGGAGATGTCTAATTTGTCCTAAACACCGAACATATACCACAATGAGCAGATGTCTATTTGTCCTAAACACCGAACATATAGCATGAGCAGATGTCTATTTGTCCTAAACACCGAACATATACCACAATGAGAAGATGTTTATTTGTCCTAAACACCGAACATATACCACAATGAGCACATGTCTATTTGTCCTAAACACCGAACATATACCACAATGAGCACATGTCTATTTGTCCTAAACACCGAACATATACCACAATGAGCACATGTCTATTTGTCCTAAACACCGAACATATGCCACAATGAGCAGATGTCTATTTGTCCTAAACACAGAACAATTGCCACACTGAGCAGATGTCTATTTGTCCTAAACAGCGAACATATACCACAATGAGCAGATGTTTATTTGTCCTAAACACAGAACATTTGCCACAATGAGCAGATGTCTATTTGTCCTAAACACCGAACATATACCACAATGAGCAGATGTCTCTTTGTCCTAAACACCGAACACATACCACAATGAGCAGATGTCTATTTGTCCTAAAAACCGAACATATAAAACAATGAGCAGATGTCTATTTGTCCTAAACACCGAACATATACCAGAATGAGGAGATGTCTAATTTGTCCTAAACACCGAACATATACCACAATGAGCAGATGTCTATTTGTCCTAAACACCGAACATATAGCATGAGCAGATGTCTATTTGTCCTAAACACCGAACATATACCACAATGAGCAGATGTTTATTTGTCCTAAACACCGAACATATACCACAATGAGCACATGTCTATTTGTCCTAAACACCGAACATATACCACAATGAGCACATGTCTGTTTGTCCTAAACACCGAACATATACCACAATGAGCACATGTCTATTTGTCCTAAACACCGAACATATGCCACAATGAGCAGATGTCTATTTGTCCTAAACACAGAACATTTGCCACACTGAGCAGATGTCTATTTGTCCTAAACAGCGAACGTATACCACAATGAGCAGATGTCTATTTGTCCTAAACACAGAACATTTTCCACAATGAGCAGATGTCTATTTGTCCTAAACACAGAACATTTGCCACACTGAGCAGATGTCTATTTGTCCTAAACACCGAACATATACCACAATGAGCACATGTCTATTTGTCCTAAACACCGATCATAAACCACAATGAGCAGATGTCTATTTGTCCTAAACACCGAACATATACCACAATGAGCAGATGTTTATTTGTCCTAAACACAGAACATTTGCCACAATGAGCAGATGTCTATTTGTCCTAAACACCGAACATATACCACAATGAGCAGATGTCTCTTTGTCCTAAACACCGAACACATACCACAATGAGCAGATGTCTATTTGTCCTAAAAACCGAACATATAAAACAATGAGCAGATGTCTATTTGTCCTAAACACCGAACATATACCAGAATGAGGAGATGTCTAATTTGTCCTAAACACCGAACATATACCACAATGAGCAGATGTCTATTTGTCCTAAACACCGAACATATAGCATGAGCAGATGTCTATTTGTCCTAAACACCGAACATATACCACAATGAGCAGATGTTTATTTGTCCTAAACACCGAACATATACCACAATGAGCACATGTCTATTTGTCCTAAACACCGAACATATACCACAATGAGCACATGTCTATTTGTCCTAAACACCGAACATATACCACAATGAGCACATGTCTATTTGTCCTAAACACCGAACATATGCCACAATGAGCAGATGTCTATTTGTCCTAAACACAGAACATTTGCCACACTGAGCAGATGTCTATTTGTCCTAAACAGCGAACGTATACCACAATGAGCAGATGTCTATTTGTCCTAAACACAGAACATTTTCCACAATGAGCAGATGTCTATTTGTCCTAAAAACCGAACATATAGCATAAGCAGATGTCTATTTGTCCTAAACACCGAACATATACCACAATGAGCAGATGTCTATTTGTCCTAAACACCGAACATATGCCACAATGAGCAGATGTCTATTTGTCCTAAACACCGAACATATACCACAATGAGCAGATGTCTATTTGTCCTAAACATAGAACATTTGCCACACTGAGCAGATGTCTATTTGTCCTAAACACCGAACATATGCCACAATGAGGAGATGTCTATTTGTCCTAAACATAGAACATTTGCCACAATGAGCAGATGTCTATTTGTCCTAAACACCGAACATATACCACAATGAGCAGATGTCTCTTTGTCCTAAACACCGAACACATACCACAATGAGCAGATGTCTATTTGTCCTAAAAACCGAACATATAAAACAATGAGCAGATGTCTATTTGTCCTAAACACCGAACATATACCAGAATGAGGAGATGTCTAATTTGTCCTAAACACCGAACATATACCACAATGAGCAGATGTCTATTTGTCCTAAACACCGAACATATAGCATGAGCAGATGTCTATTTGTCCTAAACACCGAACATATACCACAATGAGCAGATGTTTATTTGTCCTAAACACCGAACATAAACCACAATGAGCAGATGTCTATTTGTCCTAAACACCGAACATATAGCATGAGCAGATGTCTATTTGTCCTAAACACCGAACATATACCACAATGAGCAGATGTTTATTTGTCCTAAACACCGAACATATACCACAATGAGCAGATGTCTATTTGTCCTAAACACCGAACATAAACCACAATCAGCAGATGTCTAAGTCCTAAACACAGACATCACTCTTTTGTGTTATACAATGTTTGTTTTCCAAGCAATGTTTCTAATAATTCACGTGTTTGATTTTATGACACGTGAAGCTGTCAAACGTCATGATTTTCATGGACAACACCTATTGGAATGGAAAAATATGTGACGTCACACGGGATTGCGACGGTATTGCACCAGGTTAGTTCTGTGTCCCTGCATACATGCAGTGACGTATGACGTCAAAGTTTCGTTCTACGTATCCATGTTCTAGACTTAAACAACCGCATGTGACCGTGTTCTAGATATGTGTCTAGGGTGGGCTAGAGCATGTGACTGTGTTCTAGACTTGTGTCTCGGGTGGGCTAGAGCATGTGACTGTGTTCTAGACTTGTGTCTCGGGTGGGCTAGAGCATGTGACTGTGTTCTAGACTTGTGTCTCGGGTGGGCTAGAGCATGTGACTGTGTTCTAGACTTGTGTCTCGGGTGGGCTAGAGCATGTGACTGTGTTTTAGATATAAACAACAGCATGTCTCCATGTTCTAGACTTGTGTCGCGGGCGGCCTAGCATGTGACTGTGTTCTAGACTTGTGTCGTGGGCGGCCTAGCGCATGTGATCGTGTTTTAGACTAAACCAACCTCATGTGAACATGTTCTAGACTAAACCAACCGCATGTGACCATGTTCTAGACCAGTGTTTCCCAACGTGGGGCCCACGCCTCACAGTGGGGCAATTCGATTGTTAAGGGGGGTAATTCGAAAATGGACTCGTCCAGGGTTTCAGTTAACCGTATGGCGACTCTCAGTCGCTACTCGAGCTGGGTAAAAGTCCACTATACGTAACTTCTGTCTGCCATGTTAGTAGCCGTGATTTCATTGTTAGACGTTTGAGTTGAACTACTGGTTATACTGGGCCAGCACTAAGCATTTCGCGCGAATTGTTCTGAATGGCGCGAGATGCTTAGTGCCGGGATCTCAGAATCTGCAGTGTTTCGAGTAACGATCAGCATTCACCGTTGGTGTTAATGTGAAATAAGCGTCCGTTAAATTGTTGTAAAGGTCTCGTTGTTTAAAAAAAAAATATATTATACATTGTATAAATATAAGTGATATATAAATCGTATGTAAATTCAATTGGTAATTTGTATTGTTTTCAGTTTTAGAAGCATCATTTTCCAGAAAAAATTGTCAAATGAAAAAGTGTTTTTTTGCTGTGGCATGCATGTTTAAATATGCATTTTTAGTCTACAAGTTCATATTATTATTTTTTCTTTTTTGAGTTTTTAATTGATCTTATATTTATTTCTTTCGGTTCATAGTAAAATGAGCGGTGAAAGCAAGACAAAAATTCGTCAGTATTGGGAGGAATATTTAAAATTTGGCTTCATACACGCTGTTCACGATGAACGGTCACCATTTTGTCTTTTATGCCAACAATGCTTGACCAACGAATCAATGAAACCAGGTCGTCTTGAGGCACATTTGAAGGCGAAACATAATGTTCATATTAATTCAGATTTGAATTACTTTCAAACTTTAAAGAAACATTTTGAAAAAAAAAGAGTAACAATAAAGTCTCTATTTACTGCTCATAATGTAACTATCAACCGCACTCTTGAGGCTAGTTATCAAATTTCATTACTCATCGCTAAATCTGGGAAAAGTCATACTATGGGGAGAATTTAATCAAACCATCAATATTAGCATTTATTAAACGGTTCTGGAAAAAGATGACAAAGACGTTAAAACGCTGCCACTAAGTAACAATACTGTTAGCAGAAGAATAGACGAAACGAGTGAGGATATTGAAATACAACTTGTTGAAACGCTGAAAACAAGAAAATTCTCGGTGCAAATGGATGAATCAACTATGAGATACAGTGAGTCCGTACTTATAACTTACGTAAGATATATTGATAAAGGTATGTTGCTGAAGAAATGTTGTTCTGTAAATCATTAGAAAGCACCACTACCTCCAAAGATATATATATATATATATATATATATATATATATATATATATATATATATATATATATATATATATATATATATATATATATATATATATATATATATAGTAAGCTAACAAATTACTTAGATGTCAATAATATACCAATGAAAAATATAACATTTTGTGCTGCAGATGGTGCTCCTAATGTGATGGAGAAGAAAAATGCTTGCTTAAAATTGATGAAAGATGAGAATCCAAAAATGCTTCTTGTGCATTGTGTTATTCGCAGGGAAAACCTGGTAGCTAAAACATTTCGCCTGTTCTAAATAAAGTACTAAATTTAGTTATAAAGTGTATCAATGCTATTAAAGCTAGTGCCAAATGTGAATGTCTCTTCAAGTTATTTTGTGAAGGACAAAATGAAGACCATGTGAGACTTATACTTCACACTAAAGTAAGATGGCTCTCGAAAGGGAACTGCTTGAAAAGATTTATGGAACTATTTCATACTCTTAGTGATGATTTAAGCGACAATCCTGAAATTCAAAACCTCTTAACGGTCAATGGTAAGTCATCTGTGAGTTATTTAGCCAATATCTTTAAAAAACTAAATATATTAAATAAATAACTTCAAGGAACAAATAAAACTCTTGTCGATGCGAAAGCGAAGATATTTGGTTTCATTACCTTTATTGAATTATGTCAGACATATATTTACAACAAAAATTTTGAAAAGTGTAATTGGTTCCAAAGATGTGAAGTGACTGATACAGCTATATTGTCGATCATCTGAAAATGTTATCGACTGATTTAAAAGAAAGATTTTCTGATTTGAAACACATTGATTGTCCAACTTGGAAGATGCAGCCAATGTTAGTGGATTTGTCTGATATTTCAAATATGCAGTATCAAGAAGAACTCGCAGAAATGCAAAATTATGAGTCAATTAAAACTTTATTTAATATAAAAGGAGGAAACCGAAATCAAATATCTAAATGCAACCAAATGTGCAAGAGAACTAATGTTACCATTTCCATTTTCATATTTAGCTGAAAGCGGATTTAGTGCCATAAATGATTTGCTGCTTAAAAAAAAAATTGGCTAGATATAATAAAACGGGGGAGACATGAGACTGAAGTTAACTAAATTAGAACCTGACATAAAATCTCTTTGCAGCAAGCATCAAGCGCGAGGATCTCACTAAATTTAAATAATAAATAATTACTAATAATTAAAATAATATAGACAAATCTTTATTAAAATTATTTTGTACTTGAATTTCAGTTATCCATTATATGTTTTAAAATTTACTTACTGTGTTTGCTCAATAATGTCCTAGTGATTTCTTCCTAAAACCTATCATTCAAGTTTCTTTAGTGAACATTTCAATTTTTGAATATTAAAAATTATGTATATGTTGGGAGGGGGGGGGGGGAGGGGGTGCATAAGAATTTTAGAATGGTTTAGGTGGGGCATAGCACAAAAAGGTTGGGAAACACTGTTCTAGAATAAACCAACCACATGTGACCATGTTCTAGACTTGTGTTGCCGAAAGGCTAGAGCATGTGATCGTGTTCTAAACTTAAACAACCGCATGTGAACATGTTCTAGACCAGGGGTGGGCAAACATTTTGTGCGAAGGGCTGCATTGTCAAATGTAAAGCTATTGGCGGGCCGCATATAAATAAACAAAATGGACATTATATAAATATATATATATATATATATATATATATATATATATATATATATATATATATATATATATATATATATATATATATATTGCTTATGGGAATGCCCCGAAAGCTGTGATGTCGGTTCCTAAATTAATCAATCAATCAGACGGCAAACATAAAGTCTAACTTTCACTCTTTATTGACAATGTTAGTATTAAAGTCACATTCAGTGCCCTTCATCTCTAGAAGCATCACGATTTCTTCTCTGAGTTCCACCTCTCGCCTCAACACCTTTCCGAGACTCAGCTATCGAACACTGGTGTGATACAGGACATCGGAATGTTCAGTTTCCAAATCGTCAAGTAATGCCTTGAACTGTCTGTAATTAAGTCCTCTTGATCTGATGAGGTTGATGACACTGACAACTGGGTCAATAACATTCTTGATATTCTAAACAGTTTTACACACTTTCTTGATGAATCACACAGTGAAGTGGTAATAATGTGTGGTCTGGATATTCTGCTGTAATCTTATCACTTATCAACTTTACCAGACCTACATTTTTTCCAGTCAAAGCACGAGCTCCATCAGTTGTAACATTTTCCATCATGTTCCAAACAAACCCAGTTCTTTCAATACAGTTAGTAACAGCATTGAATATATCATGGCCTGTGGTTGTGTCTTTGAATGACTCAACACTCAGTAACTCTTCAGTGAGTTTGAAAGAAGTGTTTATTGCACATATAAATATCAATAATTGGGCAGTATCATGTACATCGGTACTCTAATCCAATGCAAGAGAGTACCACACAAATTGATTACTTGCATCTTGAAGTTTATGCATCAAATTGTACTTATCTTGTCAACACGGCTGACCACAGTTCTCCATGATAAAGTAATGTTGTCAAAACTTTGTTGTTGTTGTTGTTGTTTTTTTTGTTCTGGACACATAATATTTGCTGCTCTAGCATACATTCCTTGATGAACTCGCCATCAGAAAATGGCTTATTCTATTTTACAATTCTGTGTGACAGCACAAGACTTGTTTCATTTACAGCATTTTGAATTGAAGACTTTTTAGTGAAAACAGTTTGCTGTTTCTCCAAATTTTTCATCAACTCCATCCATGTCCTTACCCTCCCTTCGGTTGTTAAATTGTATCCGAAATCGGAATGTTTTGTTTGATAATGTCTTTTTAAATTGTACTCCATGAAGACAGCCACTGACCCACGACACAACAAGCAAACTGATTTGCTACCAACTTTTATAAAACAGTACTTAGTTGTCCATTCATCATTTTTTTTTAAAACGGCATTCATCTTCAATCTTACGTTTGTTATTGACAGTCATTCATCATCATCATCATCATCATCATCATCATCATCATCATCATCATCATCATCATCATCATCATCATCATCATCATCATCATCATCATCATCATCATCATCATCATCATCATCATCATCATCATCATCATCATCATCATCATCATCTTCCACTTCTGCCGTCAAGCGTCGTGGGAAGGAATAATTTGCTTTCCAGCGCCCGTTGGACGGCACTGGATAGTGTCATTCCGTGTGATTGTACAATGTCTTTGATGTCGTCAATCCATTTTCTTCTTGCGTGTCCTCTTGGTCTTGTCACAGATGATCTTAGATTTAAGGCCAGTGATGGTAGTTGTTGGTGTTGCAAGACACTCGTTGTTTTAATAAAATTCGAACAGTTAGAATTGTACAAAACTTTAAAACGGAAATGAAATAAAACCTACTTCCGGCTGTGTGTGAAAATAAAATATTTGGAAAACAAGTAGTAAACTCAGAATAAATTTCAGAAATATATCAAGACTACAACAAGAAATACATTAATTTGAACACTGCAAATGTGGAAATAATTTATAACAGAAAAAAACTTTTAAATTTAATATTTTCTAGCAAAATAAATCATTTTATTCACTGTGGAAATATATGTTTTTCATAAAATCATCATTATTACATTTTTACATCTCGATAAATGTTTCTGTATATGAAAATCGATAAAGTCGCATTTTTGCATTACATGGTTCTAAATGTTGCTGTATGTAGACGGGGGCGGGGATGGAGTGAGCGCCCAACCTTGCATAAATACCCAAATGGCTCGTGCATTCATCACCTATGCAGCAAAAGTTCAACTCCTGGCCTTCTCTGGCGGAACTGTTTTAACATACAGGAGAAGAGGCGCGGCGAGTCACTCGCGCCGAGAAATAACCAGAACGCTCTAGATATGTATGAACGTACATGCATGCGCAGACATGTGTGTGCGTGCCTACACACCTAAACTCGAGTAAGACCACAGTCTGCTCTAGCAAAGAAAATGTGCTGAAGATGGAGGCAACCAGCCAGGAAGTGCACCACAGAAATCAGGATGCCACGCAATCACGCGTAATGAAATATGTCGACTACCGCTAAATGTTATGGTGCTCGACCTGCTTTGGACCCCCAGGCAGGTGTAGTGCGGGGCCTTATGCCTCGAAAGGGTCCAACCACAGCTACTGGAGGTCCTTCTCAGATGTCCTGTGGAGCCAGGTGTCTGACTGAGAATAGAGCGTCTGGCCATACCAAACACAGACTAAAACTAATACACTGGAATGTGGAGGGAGTCAGCAACAAAAATATAAAAAAAAATTTAAAAAATAGAACTAGAAAACATCTTGGACCAAGAAAAGGTAAGCGTATGTTGCTTGCAAGAAACTCACCTCAACGAAAACGAAATGATGTCTGGGAAATTACCAGTACTAAGGACACTACATTCTTAGCTTAGCACTCAGCATAAGGTCACCATACAATGGATAAAATCCCACTGTGAAGTAACCGGAAACGACAGAACTGATCGATTGGCTAAGGAAAAAGCAAATGAAGAACAGCCTGATGTCCCCGTTACATACCACCAAAAGAAAAAAATGATCAAATCAGTCAGAAGGCCATCAAACCCTGCTCAAAACGACTACCACGTTATGGACAGACCAGAACAAGTCATTATTCTGCGCCTCAGAACAGGACACAATAGATTACGTAACCACATGTATACAAGATTCAAGATTGGCGAATCAGCCATGTGCACATGTGTATTGGCGTCGCAGACAGCAGAGCACACACTCAAAGACTACCCAAATTACAACATGTCTAGGCAAACCTTCTGGCCTAGAGAGACGACTGTGGAAGATAAACTCTATGGATTGCTGAATGGACTAAAAAATCCAGTTAAATTCATACAAGAGGCAACATTGCAGTTATAGACATATTTAAGGCGAACGAAAGAAGAAGAAGAGGCATTACATTACGAAGGTCAAGGACTGTTTACAAAAATAGATAATTAGAAAGAAATTTTATCAAAAATGTTAAAACAATCATAACGGTACATGAAATTCTGTAAAATTCAACAAAATAACTTAAAAACGAAGTAAAATGTTTTATTCCTAAATGCCCTCGCGGGCCGCATAAAATAATTTGGCGGCCCGCATGCGGCCCGCGGGCCGTAGTTTGCCCACCCCTGTTCTAGACTAAACCAACCGCATGTGACCATGTTCTAGACTAAACCAACCGCATGTGACCATGTTCTAGACTAAACCAACCGCATGTGACCATGTTCTAGACCAGGGGTGGGCAAACTACGGCCTGCCAAGTGATTTTATGCGGCCCGCCAGGGCATTTAGAAATAAAAAAAATTTTAATTCGCTTTTAATTTATTTTGTTGAATTTTACAGAATTTCATGTACCGTTATGATGAGTGCCAATAACAAACGTAAGATTGAAGATGAATGCCGCGTTGTTAATGATGAATGCACAACTAAGTACTGTTTTATAAAAGTTGGTAGCAAATAAGTTTGCTTGTTGTGTCGTGAGTCAGTGGCTCTCTTCAAGGAGTGCAATTTAAAAAGACATTATCAAACAAAACATTCCGATTTCGGATACAATTTAACGAGAAGGAAAGGAAATGCCTTGAGTTGATGAAACATTTGGAGAAATAGCAAACTGTTTTCACTAAATAGTCTTCAGTTCAAGATGCTGCAACGGAAGCTAGTCTTGTGCTGTCACAAAGAATTGTAAAACAGAACAGGCCATTTTCTGGTGGCGAGTTCATCAAGGAATGTTTGCTAGATGCAGCAAACACTATGTGTCCAGAACAAACAAAAAAATTTTTTTTAAATAAAAATAAAAAATAAAAACAGATTTGACAACATTACTGTATCAAGGAGAACTGTGGTCAGACGTGTTGACAAGTTCAGTGACAATTTAATGCATGAACTTCAAGATGCAGGTAAACAATTTTTGTGGTACTCACTTGCATTTGATGGGAGTACCGATGTACATGATACTGCCCAATTATTGATATTTATACGTGGAATAAACACTTGTTTCAAACTCACTGAAGAGTTACCGAGTGTTGAGTCACTTAAAGACACAATCACAGGCCATGATATATTCAATGCTGTTACTAACTGTATTGAAAGAACTGGGTTGGTTTGGAACAAGATGGCAAGTGTTACAACTGATGGAGCTCGTGCTTTGACTGGAAAAAATGTAGGTCTGGTAAAGTTGATAAGTGATAAGATTAAAGCAGAATATCCAGACGACACATTATTACCACTTCACTGTGTGATTCATCAAGAAAGTCTGTGTAAAACTGTTTTGAATATCAAGCATGTTATTGACCCAGTTGTCAGTGTCATCAAACTCATCAGATCAAGAGGACTTAATCACAGACAGCTCAAGGCATTACTTGACGATTTGGAAACTGAACATTCCGATGTCCTTAACCACACTAATGTTCAATGGCTGAGTCTCGGCAAGGCGTTGAGACGAGTATGGGAACTCAGAGAAAAAAATAGTGATATTCCTAGAGATGAAGGGCATTGCATGTGACATTGTCAATAAAGAGTGACAGTTAGACTTTATGTTTGCCATTGAAATTATGGAAACGTTAAATGAACTGAATGTCAAACTTCAGGGCAATGGTGTGTTTGCACATGAATTGTATGTATATGTAAAATCATTTCAGGCAAAACTCTCACTGTTCTCCAGACAAGCAAGTGAAAAAAGATTTTGTCACTTCTCTTTGCTGAAACAAGAAACCATTTCTGGTGAAATGACTGAAAAATACAAAGCCCAATAAGATGCATTGATTGAAGAATTTGGATGGAGATTCCAAGATTTCAAGAAATTAGAGCCATAGTTCAATATTCTCAGTTCACCTTTTAGTGCAGAAGCTAATACAGCCACAGAGGACATACAGTTGGGGTTGCTTGACTTACAAGCAGATCATGACCTGAAAGAGAAATTCAAGACAGATGGTTTGCTGGATTTCTATGGATCTTTATCACAAGAATCATTTCCCAACTTGAAAAACTTTGCAGCTAAACTTTTATCATTATTTGGATCAACACACATTTGCGAACAAGCATTCTCTTGCTTGAAGATCAACAAATCTAAGAATAGGTCTTTATTGTCGGACTGCAACTTGCATGCTGTCATGCGAATTTCAACAAGTAAACTTGCTCCAGATTTCAAGAATATTATCAAAAATTGCAAGCAGTTAAATACATCTCATTAGAAATCAACAATTATTGTGACAATGTAGTCGGTTTGTGTCTAAATTAAAGCCATTGATAGATAACAAAGAATATTTGTTATAATAACAAGTTGTAAAGTTGTGTTAACAAATTAGTAAAAGTTTGTGTCCATATTGTCAAATACAATGTATAAGTGTATAAGTAAAATAAAATTGTAATAATTAGTTATTTATACTGCTTAATAACCTATAAATAATTAATAATTACTTATTGTGATAGGTTGCTGTAAACAAAATGGATATATATAAATGTATATATATATGCGGCCCGCCAATAGCTTTACATTTGCCAATGCGGCCCTCGGCACGAAAAGTTTGCCCACCCCTGTTCTAGACTAAACCAACCGCATGTGACCATGTTCTAGACTAAACCAACCGCATGTGACCATGTTCTTTACATGTGTTGCCGGCAGGATAGAGCATGTGATCGTGTTCTAGATTTAAACAACCGCATGTGACCGTGTTCTAGACTTGTGTCGCTAGCGGCCTAGCACATGTGACCGTGTTCTAGACTTGTGTCGCGGGTGGGCTAGAGCATGTGACCGTGTTCTAGACTAGTGTCTTGGGCGTACTAGAGCGTGTGACCGTGTTCTAGACTTGTGTCGCGGGCGGGCTTGCGCATGTGACTGACTGTGTTCTAGACTTGTGTCGCGGGCGGGCTAGAGCATGTGACCGTGTTCTAGACTTGTGTCGCGGGCGGGCTAGAGCATGTGACCGTGTTCTAGACCTGTGTCGCGGGCGGGATAGAGCATGTGACCGTGTTCTAGACTAGTGTCGTGGGCGTACTAGAGCGTGTGACCGTGTTTTAGACTTGTGTCCCTGGCTGGCTAGATCTTGTTACCATATTCTAGACTTGTGTCGCCGGCGGGATAGAGCATGTGACCGTGTTCTAGACTATTGTCGCGTGCGGGATAGAGCATGTGACCGTATGATAGACTTTTGTCGCGGGCGGGCTAGAGCATGTGACCGTATTATAGACTTGTGTCGCCGGCGGGATAGAGCATGTGACCTTGTTCTAGACTTGTGTCGCCGGCGGGATAGAGCACGTGACCGTATTCTAGACTTGTGTCTCCGGCGGGATAGAGCATGTGACCGTATTTTAGACTTGTGTCGCCGGCGGGATAGAGCATGTGACCGTGTTCTAGACTTGTGTCGCCAGCGGGATAGAGCATGTGACCTTGTTCTAGACTTGTGTCGCCGGCGGGATAGAGCACGTGACCGTATTCTAGACTTGTGTCTCCGGCGGGATAGAGCATGTGACCGTATTTTAGTCTTGTGTCGCCGGCGGGATAGAGCATGTGACCGTGTTCTAGACTAGTGTCGCCGGCGGGATAGAGCATGTGACCATGTTCTAGACTTGTGTCTCCGGCGGAAAAGAGCACGTGACCGTGTCCTAGACTTAAAATAGCGCACATGACCGTTATCTATATTTGTGTCGCGGGCGGGCTAGCGAATTTGACTCTCAACTGCGCTGATAATGTTATGACCACTGTTGGGCGGCGGTTAAACGTCTGGACTTGTCGCTTGTCAAAGTGAAGTAAAGTATTTCCCCTTGCCCTAAGGTCTACAAAATATGATGGCACTGTTTCATCACAGACCCATAGAAAACTGCTTCTGAACACATTAAAGTAGTACAATAGTGTGTCATACCAATGTGTGTAATCCACCTGCCTTGATACAGTGAACTATGTCAGGCAATAAATGTATACAGTCTGTTCCTTCTTATTTCTTCGTCTAAATGTATGCAGTTACGAGTGCTCATAATGCATGAGTGAATCATTCAGTATGTGACAATAAAACATATACCATCATCATCATCATCATCATCATCATCATCATCATCATCATCATCATCATCATCATCATCTTCCATTTCTGCCGTCAAGCGTCGTGAGGAGGAATAATTTGCGTTCCAGCTCCCGGTGGGCGGCACTGGATAGTGTCATTCCGTGTGCTTGTGCGATATCTTTGATGTCGTCAATCCATTTTCTTCTTGGACGTCCTTTTGGTCTCGTCGCAGATGATCTTTGATGTAAGGCCAGTGATGGTAGTTGCTGGTGTTGCATTCTAACGACATGGCCAAACCACTTGATCTTCTGTCTTTCAACAAGGTGTTGATCCCACAGTCTGTCTGATAATAACATGTCTTTATCGGTCTCGGATTGTTAAGTTGGCATCTCATTTTACAGGTGTTGATTTTGCGAAGGTGTAATTTGGATAACGTCCAGGTTCGAGATTGGTAGCGTAGGGTTGGTGTGAATATGCTGTTTATTATCTGTCGTTTTGCGGACATGGGTATGTTTGGATGTTTCAGTAAGGGTGATAGTTGATATGTGAGTGCACTAGCTTTTTGACATCTGGTTTCGATGTCTCTGTCGAATCTGCCATCTCCTGTGATCATACTTCCAAGATATTTGAATTCTTTAACTTGTTTCAGAATTGTGCTATTTATCTGTATACTAAGTGGGCCCGGCGATCTGCTAACTTGCATTACTTCGGTTTTGGCTGTGTTTATACTCACATTGTACCTCTTGCATGTTGAACTCAGATTATTAATATGATTTTGCAGTCTGCCCTCGTCGCTATAAAACAGGTACTGATCATCTTCAAATAGAAGTTCATTTATTTCTTGTGGATCAGTTGTTTCATCTGGAGCAAAAAGTTCTAAATTTTCTGAATCAGTTCTCTCGAAACTTGCTTCTTTGGAAATTATGTCCACGTAGATATTAAATAGCAGGGAAGAGAGTACACATCCCTGCCTCACTCCTGTATTGACTGTGAACATATCTGATATACCTTCTTGTGTTCTTACTGCACTTCGGCTCGAATGGTACATGGCTATGATGTTTTCTAGCAGTTGCCCTTGTATCCCATAGTCTTCAAGGATGGTCCATAATTTGCATCTGTCTATTCTACCAAAAGCCTTTTCCTGATCTACAAACACATTATTCTACTATATTCGATAATTGTTTCACATATTTGTCTAAGTGTAAATAATGCATCAGTGCAATTTTTACCTTTCCAAAAATCGAATTGTACTTTGCTTAACTGTTGTTCAACTATGGGTCTAGCTCTTTGTTCCAATAGTTTTGCATACATTTTCCCTATATGGCTCAGGAGTGATATACCTCTGTATGTTTCGCACTCTCTCATATTGCCTTTCTTTTTCCATACTGGTACTATTATTGCCTGTTGCCAATCATCTGGGACTTTTCTTTCTTCCCATGCTATATTAAAAAAGTCTTGTTAGCCATTTAACTCCTGTTTCCCCACAAGCCTGAATATCTTCTGTGGTTATTCCATCTGGACCTGGTGATTTGTTTTTAGGACTTTTCTGTATAACTGCTTTGACTTCTGCAGGTATGAAATTTGGTTCTTGTTGTCTCTGGCTTTTAGGCACAAAAGTGAGGTTTTCTATGCTATGTGTTGGGTTAAGTAGCTCTTGAAAGTATTCTGCCCACTTAGCTAGTATTTGTTGTGGATTAAAATTCGGTATACCTCTTTTGCTGTTTATGATGGTGGTTGGGTTGTAGCATGCATCATTGGCACCTTGTGCTTCAAAAAGGCATAATAACTTTTACCCATGGCGGTAACGAATGTGACTGGTAAGGCCAATTCACGCTGTAAATGTGCGTTCACATTGGGTGCATGTGAACACGTGGTTATTTCCACCATCATGCACCATCTTACGCCTCACACTCTCGGTGTGACTTATCTGCAATAATTTTCTCCTTTGTGTTTATTCCATTTCTGATGTTTGCCCTCCATGCAACACGTTCAGCGGCGACTTGCTCCCAGTGTGCATTATCAATTAGTTAGTTAGTCGCGGTTCCAACATCACGGCAACGGGTCGTCCCAATATTGCTCCGTTTCTGTGCCAGTGAATACCACACAAAATGCTCCTCACTGCCCAATGTAAACAATGGAATAGACAGGAGTATTGGCAAGCCAACAGCCCGCACAGGTACACTGTGCATACTGCCGCCTACAGAATGCCAACACAAAAGTCCTCCATGAAAAATACAGTTCATCGTCAATGGAACCGGCAGTCACCAGAAAGACTTCATTGACCTGGGTTTTATTCCATATGGCTCGGTCTCTTTCCGCAGGACAACCCGCCGAAAGTCCCGCACAAAGCACGAACTTCGTAGCTCCAGTGGCGACTCCCAGAAATCTCCTGAAAAATGCACTCGTGAGACCGAAAAAGCAAAGTAATAAATACAGCAACAGCTGGCCGCCATCGTTCCGAACATGCAGTTCACACTACAGACAACCGCGGACAGATGTAAAAGCATTCCACGTGAAACTCACTGCTCACAGTGTCGCGCCACGCACTCACTCAGAAGCAGGGCGACGGAACTATATCCTCCTTAGTCGCCTCTAACGACATGCATGGTAGGCAACAGTGTTACTATTCTTTGCTCCCCCGTATGGGCCCCGGCAACACACGTGCATTATCAATGCCCGTATTAATCATGTCCCGCTTACACACATCTTTGTATCGTTGTAGAGGCCGACCCTGAGATCTCTTACCCATCTGTAATTCACCAAAAAAGATGTCCTTTGGTATTCTACCATCATCCATCCTCCCAAGATGTCCTATCCATCTAAGTCTACGAAGACTGAGCATGGAATAAACCGTCACACAACCTGATCTTTCCAATACTTCAGTATTTGTGATTTTGTCTTGCCACTTAATACCAAGAATTCTACGCAGACACTGCATATGAAAGCTGTTTAAACGTTTCTCTTGGTGTGGCGGCCTCTACAATGTAGCATATATCTCTGTTTCTTATTGTGTTGACACGTTTATAAAATTCTCTTGGGCAGTCATTGCTAAGGGTCGCCATCTGTTCACCGTATATTCTCCAGGATTCATCTTTAGATGCTCTAATTGTTCGTTTCGCATTACGTCGTGCTATTCTATAAAAACATAGTCTTGTTCAAATTTAGTTGTGATCCACTTTTTGAACGCTACCTTCTTTTTTTAATATGCTATCTTTAACTGTGTTGTTCCACCAGGCTGTTCTTAATCTTTTGTCCTGCCCTACTTTCTTTGTAGCTTCGGAGCACGAACCAAACGGCTTCACCACTTCGCCACAGAGACTCCCTTTTATTTTTTATTTTTTTAAATTTTAAGCGACTTTCTTTGTTCCACATTTATTTTCCAGTGTGTCGAACATGGCAGCCTTGAAACATGCCCATTCCTTATCTTCGATTGAGTGGTCATCAGGGATGTTCTTATGTAGGTTTTTGATTTCTTGATTGAATTCGTCTTTGACAGTTCTTTCCTGTAACCTCCTATAATTGATCACATGTGTTGTTACCTTTTTATTTCTTATTTTCCAAGATGTTGAAATCTGTTTTATTATGACTGGTTTGTGATACAATTTCCTCCATAATTCTCGAGCAATAGTACTTGAACAAATAAATTCCCTACCGGTTTGCTGGACCTGTCGTAGGTTCATCCTTATTTGAACAGATTGATGTTAAGAAACACGCACAGAAACCATATACCAACGGAACTAATCCTGACAGGAGACGAGACCAGCATCCGTACCAGTCATGGACGGGAATATCACTATTTGGTCCAATGTGTGGGAGAGAAGAATTTGCACCCATCTCCCGAAGATCGGGAATTAACAATTATGCACAAACTGTCGTACTATCACATTACAAGAAATGATACACCAACTGTCGTACCAACATATTAATAAGTCATGCCATCAAAATTCTCTTAAGAATTTTCTTGAAGAGGGTTGGAAGTCAATTAGAATAATAGAATATGAATTACTAGAAGTACAAGTAGTGTGAAACTACATGACACATATAGCCACACACATGTTTATCCTCTTAATTTATATGATATATTATAAACAACAGTCAGCTGTAGCCGATGGAACATCGCATCAATAAGTCACCAACAGACAGAGAGAGAGAGAGAGAGAGAGAGAGAGAGAGAGAGAGAGAGAGAGAGAGAGAGAGAGAGATGAACGCTAATTCAAGAGATAAATACATTAGCTCTAAAAGCAGCAATACAATAGCTCTTCCAGCAGCGACACGTCACCATGCCAGAGATGGACAATAATTCAAGAGATAAATACAATAGCTCAAAGAGCAGCAAAAAGTAACCAAGAGAGAGATGGGCGCTAATTCAAGAGATAAATACACTAACTCTAAGATCAGCAATAAGTCACGAAGAGAGATATGGGCACTACTTCAAGAGATAAATACAATAGCTCTAAGAGCAGCAATAAGTCACCATGAGAGAGTTGGGCATTAATTCAAGAGATAAATACAATAGCTCTAAGAGCAACAATAAGTCACCAAGAAAGAGGTGGGCGCTAATTCATGAGATGAATAGAAAAGCTCTAAGAGCAGCAATAAGTCATTAAGAGAGAGAGAGAGAGAGAGAGAGAGAGAGAGAGAGAGAGAGAGAGAGAGAGAGAGAGAGAGAGAGAGAGAGAGAGAGAGAGAGAGAGAGAGAGAGAGAGATGAACACTAATTCAAAAGATAAATATAATAACTCTTCCAGCAGCAATAAGTCACCATAAGAGAGATGGGCGCTACTTCAAGAGATACATACAAAAGCCCTAAGGGCAGCAATAAGTTACCATGTCAAAGATGGGCGCTAATTCAAGAAATAACTCATTACATGGGAACACAATCTCGCTTGAACCGACTAAACACAGCATATTTATATTTCAGCTAAGTCTGCGCAGTATATGTCACCACACAATATATAATCCTTCTACTCGTGATGCATTGCAGGTTTATTTACCCCAGATGAGGGCTATAAGGCCTTGTCACGATCTTGGGTTAACTGGCGAAACAACACTGGACGGTTGATCAAGAATCAATTCATCAAATATGTGGCTCTCAGCAACGAAGCTGTGCAGCTGACAGGTTAGAGTCTTGCTGATTGTACAGTTAGTAACGTCAGGCCATCAAATGTATTAAGTATATGGTGCTAGCCTTAACTGTTAAGACTACCGGCACTCAGTGGGTGGTGCCTTCCGCTTGTACTTCTCAGGCAATTCCATGTAATTTAGTTTATACTAGACCAATGCGAGTACTATTCTCAATGTTTTTCGATATAATATCATGCAATTAAAGGCTGTAAGCCCTCTTCTTCTCTTCCATTTTGTGCTTCTTCCACTTCTCTTATATGTATTCTTGTTCTCAATCTTTTCTCAAAATTATTCTCTCTCTTAGTGCGAACACATATTACCAGTTAAAATATTAGCTGCATATGTTTTACAGGACGTCGCAGTCAACTCCAGCAAATTTGGCTGTTTGTGATCGCTTAGCAAGTTTACGTTCAGTAGTTTGCCATTGCTCTCTGAACGACCGGCACTCATACCATTATATAAAACCCTACGCAAGGTGATCTGCTGCCAAATCGCCGACAGCTGTGTTTTGAACGTGGTATGCGGAATTACGAACTGCGTCCGTAATTCCTTCGCCGCGGAGCCGGTATATTACCAGATGGCCCTAAATAATGTGCGCTGCAGCTCTGTTAAGAAATCAACATTAATAGCTTTTGCTGGAATACTATCTAGAACGGTATCTTTCGCATCCTTCGGGAATGTAATGGATGTTATGTTTCTAATGGTCTTCTTTAGCCGGTTGCTGAATACTGAATTTAGGAATCAACATCAATGCACACGGGACATAGATCACATTTATGTAACTTGCTCAGACAACATAATGGAATGCATCGTACCTAATTGTGCAATGAGCGATCACTAACAAATATGTAGCACATGCCTAAAAAGGGAATTAAAACTCCACTTATATAAACACGTATAAAATATAGAAGTTACAAAAATTTCAATCAAATTGCATTTTCAAAGAACTAGCTCAGTTCACATCTAGACAATATTTATCAACTTCCTAACCCGGATGAAGCTCTGCCATTCTGTATGTGACCTTTATTGATGTGTTTGATAGACATGTGCCAGTCAAGGAAGTTCGAGTAAAACATCATGTCAAAGCACATTGGATCACCCAGGAAATACTTGAAACTATGAGAGACAGAGATAAAGCACATAAAAAGCGGGATCTCAGCACATACCGTACTGTTAGAAACAAAGTTCAATATACCATACGAAGGGAAAAGAAAAAAATTACTTTAAGAAATTAGTAATGGATAAAACAAATAGTAAGGATATATGAAAGGCAACTAACACCTTGACAAACAAGTATAACTTCTCAAATGCATTACTATCAAATCATATTTCATGCGACCAATTCAGTAATATATTTTTTTTTTTTTTCAAACTGACATAGACCGGTTGAAGGCTTCAATACCAAACAAATCCTCCTCGCAACCTATCTTTACTGTTATCGATTTGCGAGAATAGATGCTCCAGGGATATTCTTTCCGAAATACTGCTAATGACAATCACTGAAGTATTCACTTACCTCAGTAACCTAAAAGACATATACTCATCTGGGTTAGATGGAATCAGCAATCGTATTCTCCGTTGTGCTGCGCCAGCAATCTGGGTATCACTAACCTATGTATATAATCAGTGTCGCGCCAAAGACGACCTTCCATCAGCTCTCAAAATCGCTGAAGTGTATTCTATTCTTAAATCTGGCTCATTGGACAGTGGTCTCCCGAACAATCACAGACCAATTTCCGTATCATCATCACTATCTAAACCACTAGAAAAACACATCCATAAAGTAACATTACAGTATTAATTTCGTAACAAGTTTATTGTTGACAGTCAATCAGGATTTTGACCAAAATATTCTTGATATACGGCCTTAACAAACATGATAGAAAATTGGCACCTGAATATAAACAACAACAGTCTATGTGGAGCTGTGTTTATCGATTTCAGGAAAGCGATTGATAAGATGGACCATGTTATTTTATTTTAAAAAACTTGAGACAATGAAATTTGGCCCTAATGTAGTGACTCTAATAACATCTTTTCTGTCAAACAGAAAGCAAGTAGTATCACAACAAATCTCTGTCTCAAACCACTACCTTCAATATTGGGGTACAGCAAGGCTCTATTCTTGCCCTCTATTATTTGCCATATATATTAACGATCTATCATTGCATCTTCCGTCCTCCCGTGATCTATTTGCAGGTGACTGTATAGTGTATACAAACGCTGAAAGATATAATTTGCTGGAGTCGTCTTTGCAACAAGAATTAAATAATTTAGTTAGGTGGAGCTATGTGAATCGTATGCAAATTAACATCACAAAAACAAAATCAATGTTCTTAAGAATCAGACAGAGACTTCAAGCTCTAAACTCACACAGATCACTTCAATTTCGCCTCGATAACATGAAAATAGAAAGTGTTATTGAGCACAAAACATTAGGCCTCATCATTGATAGAAACCTAACCTTTAACCCTTCAAGCGCTTGTTAAACTTCTTCTTCTTCTTTCGTTCGTCTGAAATATGTTATAACTGCAATGTTGTCTCTTGTATGAATCTAACAGTCTATTTTAGTTCACTCAGCGGTTTATAGAGTTTATCTTCTAATGTTGTCTCTCTAGGCCAGAAGGTTCGCCTGGATATGTTGAAGTTTGGGCAATCCTGGAGTATGTGCTCTGCTGTCTGCGACGCCAAACCACATGTGCACATGGCTGAGTCACCAATCTTGAACTTTGTATACATGTGGTTGCGTAATCTATTGTGTCCTGTTGTGAGTCACAGAAGAATGACCTGTTCTGGTCTCTCCATAACGTGGGAGTCTTCTTGAGTAGGGTTTGGTGGCCTTCTGACTGATCTGATCATTCTTGTCTTTTGGTGCTATGTAATGGGCACATCAGGTTGTTCTTCTTTTGCTCCTTTCTTAGCCAATCGATCAGCTCTGTCGTTTCCGGGGATGGTATCCACTGTATGGTGACCTTATGGTGACTGCGAAATTCAGAAAGTAGTGTCCTTAGAACTGGCAATTTCTCCCCCGATGTGTCTCCACCTTGCCGTGGTGGGGGAGCTTGCGTGTCCCATCGACCCTATGTGCTTGCCGATGGATGAAAACTACATATCGGACAGCTCGTAGGATAGGGACCAGACTAAGAGAGACACAACCTGCTGCTCTGCAGGTAGACTGAGGATAGCAGTCAAAATCAGGCAAACGATGCCAAAAATCTCAGTGCGGACATAACCTCTAAGGCTCCCAGCCGAGGTGTATGGCTGAAAGTCTCTAAGCCATAAACCCTCGGAAGTGAGAGCCTGGCCGACACAAACCTACATCAAAATTGTGGTGAGGTGCTGAGCACGCTACATGCTTGGCACAGATACTCGTTCGATGCCTCTTAGCTGGGGGATATGAGGTATCCCCGGATGAGAGGGCCTGATCGTTACTCGCCCACAGACGCGCAGAGGTAAGGTGCTGAGCCGGCAGCGCATGTAGCCTACCTCGTGAGCGAGTACAAAAGGTGGAAAAACACCTCGGTCGCACGTCCCGTAGATAGTCTGTAATCGTACTCATGGAGTGAGTGTAGTCAAAGGTGGAAAATTGTCTCGTTGACACAAAATGGAACGCCTGTCTTGCGAATCCATTACGCGGCAGCCCGAAGCGAAAGCTTGTTGTGTGGAAGTCGAAATAAGAGTCTCGAAATCCGAGGAAGGCTAACCTCATCAAAAATTCCCGCTGAAGCCGGAAGTGTCAGCCTAAGGGCGGCAAAATAAAAATGGCACTACGCAATTAGGTCCGAATAAAATGTCTTTCGTGTCCGGAAAATCTCTAACTAGTCTTCCCTCGTGCTAGGAACAGCTACCTAGTTTCCGAATGCCGCTCTTGTTCGGAACAGCTCTGACTTGGTAGTTTCCGAATGTCCGACGTGTCTGGAACAGCTCTGACGTATACAACGACAAGCACATGTCCGAAAAACTCGCTGAGTGGATATTAACTGCAGACCAGTCTGGTCTGTGCAGGAACGGCCCGGGGCGAACGAAATGCCCAATATATTGAAGTGAGGAATTAAAGCAGCCATGAGCAGGACGTGACGATTCCCTCGGTGAGCCCAGCACCAGGGTGCTATGTGATGGCCCTGCAATTATGGAAGCCACCCTGGATGGCGGAAAATGCCATGGACTGTCCCTGCCTTCCTTTGAGGGACGACCGTTGTCTTAACCCGTTCCAACTTGGCCAGCTGGGTTGTAGACGGTACCGCAAACAGTGAGAGTCTCCCAGGAATGCTACTTGGTCAAAAAAAAGCACGCTGAAGCCGGTTGTGTTGGCCTACGGGTTTCGGCCCAAGGGCGCATAACAGACACACCGCAATCACATCTGAAAAAACACTCCGGATGATCGCAAAGAAGAAGAAGAAGAACTGGCAATTTTCCAGACAGGAGCGCCTCTTTTACGGATTTTGCATTTGTCCATATCACCACAGGTTGTGTACCATGGCTGGTATTTAGTAATTTCTCTGTTGCTATCTTGATTGCCTCAATTTCAGCATAATAGTTATGGCAGTACTTTACTTTTGGAACTCTGGCCGTGTCCCTAGACACTCCCGCTCATCCATTTCGAACAGCATTTTGTGCTGACCCATCTGTGTAGACTCGGATCCAGAGATCCTGTGGGTATTCGTCATCAAGGAAGCTGATAGTGGCTGTTCTGCGCTGTACACTGTTCTGTTCTTCCTTGTCAATTATTCCTCTCACTTTGTCTGGATTTGTAGGTGATAGTCTATGTTCATCTTTCCACGGGGTTCGCTCAGGAATAGTTATTAGGGGGATACCAAATGTGGGAAGATCGATGGTTTTTCTGCAGAGTCGTTTGACCTGGTGGATGAAACTACTTCTTTTCAACCGCCCCATAGCTTAGTTTTCAAATCGGTTCTTCGTAGGGTGGCCTGGCAAGCTGAGGGACTTTTCTGCTTGTATTAGTGTTTTTGTATCTCTGCGTTCTCTTAAAGCTTGTGTCCTCCCCATTTTCTCATTATTACTATATGAGTTGATCTCATCCCGCAGCTGTTGACTCTACGAGCTTGATTTTGAACCATGTCCAGCTCCTGTAATGTGGTTTTTGATGCTGAACACCAAGCAGTTGACCCGTATTCCAAGTGTGGTCGTATGCTCTGTTGATAAACTTTGCTAAGTATTTTCCCACTGGCTCCCCAAGAGGTTCCACTTAGCTTTCTCAGGATGGTTATTTTCCTTCTGGCTTTTGCTACTGCTTTTTTTATGTGTTTTCTCCATGTCAGCCTGTCGTCGAATGTTACACCAAGGTATGTTGATTCTTTATCTTCTCTTAGGGGTGTTCCATTTATCTGAATGATCCCTGCGTTTTGTTTCGGAGAAAGGATAAATAGAGTGGTGCTGCACTTTGTGTCTATGCTCACACACCATCTATCCGCCCATGCAACAAATGTATCTACAGCATTCTGTAGCAATATGGTGGCCACTGATGCATGTTCATTTGTACTCCACAAAACCAGGTCATCAGCGTACATTTCCGCTTTAATTCCATACGGTAGATTAGCAACACAATCATTGATGAAGATTAGAAAAAGTGTTGGGGACAGGACTCCGCCCTGGGGAACACCGTGACGAAATAATACTTTCTTGCTCTTGAGACCGTCTATCTGAACTCGGGCTCTTCTGTTTGCAAGTATGCTTTCACCCATTTGTACATTCTTCCATTGACTTTACAGTTTCTCAGTTTCTTCATCAGACCTTCTTTCCAGACTTTGTCAAAGGCTTTCTTCAGATCTATCCAAGCCGCAAGTACCAGTTTCTTCTCTTGGAATGCATCCTCAACTTCTTGAGAGAGGTAGGTTGTCTGATCTTCCGTAGAGTAGCACTGCCTAAAGCCAGCTTGTTGTGACACAAGGATTTTTTCACTTTCAATGTACCACTGTAGTCTGTGATTGATGACGCGTTCCATTGTTTTACAGAGACAGCTGATGAGGCTAATGGGTCTGTAGCTGGAGGCAATGGAACTGGCTTTCCCAGATTTTAGGAGGGGTATCATGATTGCTTCTCTCCAGACTTGTGGGACACTGCCTAAGGTCCATGTGTGATTAAAGATCTGTAGTAGCTTTGCTTTGGTCTCTGTTCCTAGGTTCCTGATCACTTAATTGGGGAAACCATCAGCTCCTGGTGACTTTATCATTTTAAGTTTTGATATGGCTATCGCCAGTTCACTGATTGTGATAAGTTCCTCCATAACCACATGTACTATTTCCTTCTGTCCTGTACGTTGTCATTTCTCTCGAATCTCTTGTTGTTTCTCTGTACTAATTTCGATATTGTTATCCTGTGCGAATGAGTCCGCAAAATGGTCAGCTGCTTGCTTTCCTGTTAAGATGCTTACGTCTTTATGTAGTGCAATTTTTGAATTTCTCCTTGTGCCCTCATCGTTAAACTGTTTTATTAGCTTCCACAACTTCCTTGTGTCTCTTTCAAAGTTCAGAGACTCTGTTTTCTCATGCCATCTTTTCCGTCTAGCCTGTGGCTGGGCTCTTTGAAATTTGGCTTTTGCGTGCTGATATTTATTGTGGTGCTCTTGTCAGGGATTGGCCTCTGCTTGCCTTCTACATACGGGCTCCACTTGGTATTGTTTCTCGTGCTGCCTGTAGTATGCATTTCCCAAACTCTTCAACTGCTTTATTTATGTCCTCAGTGTTCAGGATTCTAACCACTATGCTGATGCGATGCTTGTACATTGCCCAGTCTGCTTTCTTGTAGTTCCACCTCGAGAGGGTGCTGCTTTCACTTACAAGCTAAATTTCTACAGTTAGAAAGACTGGCCGATGGTAACTGCCACCAAGTTGTTTCCCAATAATTCGTGTAATTTTCCACTCCAGGTCTAGTGAATGAAAAGCCAGGTCAGATGTAGTTGAAGTGTGCCATCATCTCGAGTAGAAGGTATGTGGGTCAGACGGCTTGTTAATCAGGATGAATCTATTCTCATCCTGCCAGTCTTCCAGTCTCTCTCCTCTCTGGTCCATGTGATCATAGTCCCAGCTCTGCGAGTGGCTGTTGAAATCGCCACACACAATCATGTTTCCTTTTAATGGTAGTCATTTGATCATTGTGGGCATCATTTGGACAGTAGTAATTGATCAGGTGAAGGTCTGTATTGTCTGTCTTAAGGTTAAGTGCCTGATACTCAGCCCCTTCCATGTAAAATTCAATTTGGGAAGCAGGGATGTTGTTTTTAACAAGAGTCAGTATCCCACCAATTCACCTGTCCTTTCGGTCAGATCGGTAACACTGGTAGCCTCTGTTTTTGAATGCTATATTTTCGTTGAGGTGAGTTTCTTGCAAGCAACATACACTTACATTTTATGTGGCCAAGATGTTTTCTAGTTCTATTCTTTTTTTGTTGATACCCTCTGCATTCCAGTGCATTATTTTAAGTCTTTGTTTGGTACGGCCAGACGTTCTATTGTCAGGCCCCCTGGCTCCGCAGGACATCTGAGAAAGACATCCAGTAGTTGTGGTTAGACCCTTACGAGGCATAGGGCCCGGCACTGCACCTGCCTGGGGGTCCACAGCAGGGCGAGCACCATAGCATGTAGCAGCTGTCGACATAATTCACGGCGTAATTGCGTGGCAGTCTGATTTCTGTGGTGCGCCTCCTGGCTGGCTGCCTCCGTCTTCAGCACCTATCTTTTGCAATAGGAGACTATGGTCTTACTTGAAACACGAACACATAAACAGACAGCAACCAAAAAAAAAGTGTACCAACTCGCCAAAATTAAAACTCTCCTTAATGAAGACACAAGGAAAATATTCTATACATCTCACATGCAGACACATTTTGACTACCGCTCTACAATCTGCTCCAATTCAAGCACTAAGCGACTTTACTCACTCCAGAAACGGGCAATAAATTTAATTTATAGCAAATATTTAGCTGGCAATCCTAGCCTGCATAAACTCCTTCAGTCACTACCACTCCTACTTTTCAATAAGGCCAAAATCCTGCATCGGTATGCCCCAAATTACCTTTGGCCATAGTTTAAATATAATGCTAGACACTGTAAACGATTAAATATATTACACATTCCGAAGCCTAGGATTGACTCCTACAAAACAAGCTTAATTTACTCTGCAGCTCAGCTGTGGGACAATCTTCCACAAGAAATCAATGACATCACCAATCCCTATACATATAATCGTAAATTATTCGAACACTATCTCAGTACGGATTACCTTCCCCCTTAATAATAGAAATAATAACAATAATAAAACCCTAGTATAACAGCTGTGGACCAGTATATTCCAAATAGATAATAACACGTGCCACACCATTGATTAATATTACTGAGTCGTGTAGTAATGACTTTTGCATTTCCCCTATGCCCTTTCAATGCATATCGTTTATATCTTTACTATTCTCAGTTAGCCTTTAATGACGTGTGAATGAAATAATGTATGAAAGAGAGTGATTCGATTTGATTTGATTTACCTTTATTTTTAAAGGGTCACAAATTGGTCACGCAGGCCCGTCTTACATTCGACCCTTTCAGTCACTCATCTTTCGTTCATCAACAGTGCCAGATATATTCGCATAGGAAAGAAAATATTGTCAAATGAATGTTGTAAACATAAGCAATGCATATTACCATGTTATGAGATGCATCCCTCACCCGCCACAAAATCCCCTCCCCACACATACACACATCATACCATCCTCCAACCCACACGCACTCACCAAACCACCCATTCACACACCCCTGAACCACTCAGCCAAACACACATCCCACCAACCACACATCCCCCAATAGCCCCCCCCCCCACCAACCCACACAACCTGCCACCACACACACTCAGCATCCAAACACACTTAGATCCCCAATCCACATATTCCCCATACACACATCCCCCACCCACACAATCTCCATCCACACACACACATCCCCCATTCACACACTCACACACACACACATCTCCCACCCGCACACATCTCCCCACTTACACACACATTCCCCACCATCCCCACACATCCCCAACTCACACATACTCACTCAACCACATCCCCCAATCACCTATCCTCTAACCACACATCCCTCAACCACACATCCATCCACCCACACAAACACACATCTTCACCATCCCGCACATCCTGCAACCACCCACACACATCTTCTCACCAACCCACCCATCATCCATCCACCCACATACATCTCATACCCGCCCACACCCCATCCACCCATACATCACCACCCAAAAACACGTAAATCCCCCACACACACATCCCCACACCCATTCTTCACACACTCAAACCCATTTACACATCCCCCACCCACCCACACATCTTCCACCCACCAACCCACACATACCCCACTCACAAGTTAATTCACAACACACATCGACATCCCCCACCAACACACACATTCCCCACACATACACACATACTCCACCCATACATCACAACCCACACACACACTGCACATCCCCACACATATCCCCACACACACATCCGCCTACACAAATACCCACACACACCACGACACATTTAGACACATACGTGATCTCTCACACAATCATTAAAACTGATATTAACATAATCCCACACTTTCAATGACGATTATACCGAGCATTCTCACAAACATGTACAAAATGTAGAAATAGATTATACACATACATTGTGTAACGTACAAAATAGTGATGCACACACACACATACACACACACACACACATTCATTGTAACACACACTCACACATACACGCACACATGCATGCACGGACACACACACATTATCTCGTCTTTTCTTGCTCGCTCACTCTCTCCAACACACACACATGCACGCACGCACACAAATACATTCACTCTCTCACTCTCTCTCTCTCTCTCTCTCTCTCTCTCTCTCTATATATATATATATATATATATATATATATATATATATATATATATATATATATATAGTTAACACATAGTGAACAATTATAGTGAACAATTATACCAGTAGGTTAATTATGGTGGCATTTAGTCGGTATGGATTAAGTATTGAAAGAGTTTTCGGTTAAATGTGTAGGGACTCATTTTAGTTTTCAGATCTGGAGGAAGGTCATTCCATAAGTGAGCACCGGAATTGGCGAAACATATTTTGTATAAGTCCAATCAGGACTTGGGGACATGTATTAAATTCAAGCGTTTGCTGTTCATTGCATTAGATTGAATCAACGGTAGAAGATACACTGGGGTATTTTGAGGTATAATTTTACTTACTAATTTGGCTTTGTTAAAAAAGTTTCGAAGTGGTAGAAACCTTAGATGACTGTATAAATTATTATTTTCAACGTGCTTTATGTCAGAAACTTGACATATAGCGCGGTTTTGTAGAGGACATAGTCTTTTCATATTAGATTTAGGGCAACCATCCCCGACTATGGAACAATAATCGAGATGTAATTGGACATAGGATGTATAGAATATTTTTCGTGTGCTTTCGTCAAGGAAGTGCTCGATTTTAGCAAGTTGGTAAACTTTTTATGCTATTTTCTTGGAAAGAGCATGAACATGAGAGCTCCAGTTTAAATATCTGTCAATTAGAAGACCTGGTGTTTTATGTTCAATTACATTAAATATAGGTAACGTGTCCGCGCGGAGTTCGAGCGGTGCCCCAGTTATGACTAGTGTCTGTAGATTTTGTATGGTCGTTATTAGCATGGATTTGGTTTTGTCGATGTTAATTTGCATGCGGTTTTCATTGCCCCATCTAGTAAGATATTCAAGTTTTTTGTAAAGAACTCTCTAATTCACTACGGTTCTCTTGACTAGTATATACAGTTTTTTTTTTTTTTTTCCCGCGTTTCCATCCTGTTTTAGGATATTGCGGTCAACACCAGCATCTTTCAGCTGTATGTTGATTCCTAGGCTAGATTACGCTCGTCAGCA
The DNA here is from genome assembly GCA_963921405.1 of Cepaea hortensis. Classification (NCBI taxonomy): domain Eukaryota; kingdom Metazoa; phylum Mollusca; class Gastropoda; order Stylommatophora; family Helicidae; genus Cepaea; species Cepaea hortensis. Next base: position 85,777 of record CAWUFQ010000030.1, read on the forward strand.
CGCCACGACTTTCTGAGCGACCGGCTCCATACTCTCATAAGTCACTTTTGCGATTCGAACCACTGCTAATTCTCGTCGCGTCACGTGACGAGAGTAATCGGGGTTAGCGGAGAAAGCTGCTAACCCCTCGGCCATGGAGCCGGAGTATATACAGTGCAGTCTACAAATAAATAACAAGTTGTATTGAAATATAAAAGAAGATAGTTGATGTAAACTGTAAAAAGAAGCGGACCTAGTATTGAACCCTGATGCACACCGATATTAAGGTGTGTGGGTCTTGATAGACAGTTGTTGAAGTAACGACTTGTTGTCTGTCGGATAGAAACGATGTAATTATGTTCACCGTATTGGCACTTGTCTTCATTCGTTTTAATTTTCTAAGTACAGTATCGTGATCTACATTATCAAAAGCTTTTTTAAAGTCAGCAAACACAACTCCACAAATGTTGCCGTTGTTGATGTTAAAGTGTCAGTTATCGGTCATTTTCGTTAGAGAACTATGGCAAGAGGGTTAGCGGGGTAGGTGTATCCCCTATCAAAGGAGATGTAAGACGCCCCCTTTCCTTCGTTAGTCTACGGGACACCCTTGGGCAAGGTGGAGTACCCGTTTAGCCCCCAGATCAGGGTTATGTGAAGCCATGGAATCAGGTGGTGAATGGAGTGTGAGAGCAGCCGACAGATTGTTGTTGGTTATGGTCTTGCACTCTGCAGCGATAGGCAGATGATCTCGTCAGTAGAGACAATGGCTATGGCCACCGACTAGTACAGTCACTACCCAGAAGGAAAGCAATGGCAAACTACCTTCTGCAAAACTTGCCAAGAAACTATAACAACTATGACAGAAAACATAATAAGAAAGCGATCTGGTGGCGAGACCCCCATGCCAGGCAGATCAGATAACACTGGGGAAGAGTGTGACACAGGGATCAGTACTTGTAATCGTGATGACGGAGTTAATCCTGACTGTGTTAACAAGGAAATCCCCTGTGTCAGACTAAGAAAAAGAGTGAGAATAGGAACGTGGATTGTGAGAAGTCTGTATGAGAGGAAGCTTAAAGTAGTATGTGATGAGATTGAGAGGTTAAATATTTACATTTTAGGAATTAGTGAACAACGCTGGAAAGGCAAAGGACATTTTACAACTGAAAATGGAAGTCTTTTCATTTATTCCGGTAGAGACGTCGGAGGCCAGAGTGGAGTGGCATTTTGTTTAGATAAAACAACTGCAAAAGCTTTACTGGGATATAACCCAGTTAGTGATATAACAGTAGACGGTACTACCTGCTTTCTATTAGCGCCGAACGTTGGGCGGTGCTTACCAAACCCGACACCCCATATTGTGCCAACGGCTTCGGGCGGAAGAGCGCAATTGGGAGGGTACAAGCCTTACCCTGGTGCGAGGAAATGCAACCTAAAGACAAAGTGTCATGGCAGGGCAGACCAGGCCCTACGCCTTGGTTGGTGGCTGGTCTAGGATCGAATTAGATGAAATTGCATGGGCAATGAAGAACCTGAAGAATGGTGACTCACCTGGATGTGATGAGATACCAGCTGAGCTAATTAAAGCGGGAAGAGAAGAAAGCATACACATCTATCACGCATTATGTAAAAAGATATGGAAATATGGTATATGGCCAAAAGATTGGAAGAGAACTATCTTCATTCCAATAAGGGCATAATGTAAGACGGGCCTGCGTGCCCAGTTTGTTAGTTGGTTTACAAAAATGGGCAACCTGAAATTATGCACCAACTATAGAACTGTTGCTCTGATCAGTTATGTATCAGTAAAATTCTACTAAACATCATAATGGGAAGACTTCGTAAGAAAATGGAAGAAGAAATTAACGTGGTTCAAGCTGGATTTAGATAAGGAAGAGGAACAAGAGATCACATTCTAAATATGCGTTTAATAATAGAGAAGTGCAGACAATTTAATGTAAACCTATTCTCATGTTTTGTGGATTATTCAAAGGCATTTGACTGTGTACAACATCAGAAACTTTGGGAAATCATGAGGAATATGGGCTTTCCACCACATGTAATACAACTCATAAGAATGCTCTATCTAGACCAACAAGCAGCGGTTAGAATAGATGGCGAGACATCAGATTGGTTTGACATCAAGCAAGGAGTCCGTCAGGGATGTGTGCTGTGCCCCTTTTTGTTTAACCTGTACGACGAAAATATAATGAGAAATGTAAGAGATGATATAAATAGGGAGCTATATGATGCCCTAAATATCGGTGGTCTTGACGTACCAGAGATTCGGTATGCTGATGATACAGTATTGCTATCCACAACACAGACTGGTATAGAAAACCTAATAGTCTCAACCCAATTGAATAGTGAAAATCACAACTTGTATCTTAACATTGCAAAAACAAAGATAATGCATACTGATAAAACCACTATGGAGAAAGACATATATGTTAATTAGGAAAAATTGGAGGTGGTGGAAAAGTTTGAATATCTTGGGTCATTGATTACCAACAACGGTGACACAATGAAAGAAATTAAACGATGACTATCAATTGCTCTTCAAAGACTAAAAGAGCTGAATAAATTATGGAATAGGACAGACAGAACTACAAAAATTAGATTTTTAAGAGCATGCATCTTTCCCATTGCAACATACGCATGTGAGACCTGGACACTTACTAGACAAGCTGAACAGCGCATAAATACCTTTGAATATAAATGTTATAGAGAGTTCTAAGAATATCTTGGGTAAAGAAAAGAACAAATGCATCAATACCTCAAAAGCTGAATACTGAAGAAGGTTGGCTGTTAAAACGTTAAAACAAAGAAAATTGAAATATTTTGGTCACTTGAAAAGTCACGAAAGTTTGGGGAGAACAATATTGGAGGGGTATAAGCCTGGGAAGAGAGGAAGAGGAAAGCCAAAGAGAAAATGGGTGCAGGATGTGGCGGATGATCTCCAGATGGGTGTATCGGACGCGGGACATCTTGCATAACATCGAGAGGTTTTCCGGAAGCTTGTTATGCGAGCGAGGTTCTGCAAAGGACATGCTACTGAATGAATGAATGACTAAACTGTGGCAAGAATATTTAGGTCGAAAGCCAGAAGAAGGGCAGAATGCTAGAGGGCCTGCGTGCCTAATTCTTAACCCCTTGAAAATAAAGTTTGTTCGTTCGTTCGTTCCTTATGGCAGCATGCTGTTTTCAATATACTGTATCTTTTTTTACAAGACTATTGTCTTTCCCATCAATTTGTAGATCTGCAAGCACCTTTATCATGTTGATACGTCTTTCTTTATCAAAAGCCTTTGTGTAGTCAATAAAGTAAAGATGTAGGTGTTTGTTTACTTCTATAGAATGTTCAATTAATGTTCTCAGCATATACAGAGCATTTACTGTACCCTTGCCTTCTACAAACCCACATTGTTCTCCTCTTTCGGGTTGTATTTTTTACTCTTTGCATTAACTCTTTGCATGATAATTGTTAGCAAAATCTTAGTGATATGGCTCATTACACTAATTATTCGATGTTGATCACATTTCAAGGCTCCTGATTTATTTGGGATTGCAATAAATATACAATTACATAATTCAGGAGGTAAATCTCCAGTATCATATATTGTGTTCAGCAGTCTGGTGACTTGGTCTATTCCCTATTCTTCTAAGGCACTGATAATTTATGTGGGGATGTTGTCTGAACGAGGGGGGGGGGGGGGGGCGGTGTCTTGCCAGTTTTCATTTGGCTAAGAGCATTCTGAACTAATATATTCGAAATCGATGGTGCTTCATTATTATTTCGAATATCTTACTGTTCTTCCCTTGTATCAGCATACAGGCTTTTTTGTACATAATTTGACCATACATTTAAAATCTGATTTTTTAATAGTATAATTTTTCCATCTTTTGTTTTTAGGCAGCCTGTTGATGTACGTGTTTTTATTACTGTTGTGTTGTTTTTCAATTTCTATGCAATTCTTTTCTTTTGCCTCCTTACACAATGTTCTGTCTTTTCTGTGAATCTTCTCACATTTGAATCTCCTCACATTATTTTTGATATGTCTTCCTATTTCCATTAGTTGTAAAATTTCTTCAGCCATCAATTTCTTATGACATAATTTCTTTAATTTTGGAATAGTTGTTTTGCAGCCAAACTGACTGAATTCTTCGGTATTTCCAATTGATCGACCACATCTTGAAATATGATCTCTAGTTTGTCTTGTATGTTATTGTCATGTTTCAGTGTACACAGATCATTGATACTCCGTCTTTTCAGCTGCATTCTCCAATCGACCCCTTCACCACATCACATTCAGCACACATTAGGTCTCCGCCCGGCTAATCTATTAGCCGGTTCATTGCCCTATGCACCTATACTCCCCTTGGGTAGAAAATCCACCATGATATGCTCGAAATCTCCGTCCCGACAAACGATCTTTTATCGGTTTGTATTGTTAATATCACCTCCATTTCTACTAACATGACATCGTTTAGACTAATCTAACAGAATTCATACCAAATATATGTTTAAATATTCGGGAGAACGATCATATGTTTGATCTTCACAGTTAGTTTGGTTGATTATATATATATATCGTCACTAAGGCTTCCTTTCCCTGCAGTCTCTTCTGGTTCTTTCGTAAGGTACGTGATATTTAAATTATCATTTATCAAGTTTATTCCTCTGATGATGAACTACGATTGCATGTTTGTTTCTTTCATAATCAAAGATTGGAGTAATATTACTAAAACAACCTAACATAATTAATGGGTGGACACAATATGTAGAAACGTTTAGTTGAGCCAAGAACCGACAACACAGCACTAAAGACATTCCTATACGATTTCGTTCTCATCTTCAACAAGCAGCAAAGAGTTCCAATACCAATGATACTAGTTGCAGTCTGATAATGTGTCCGTCTAGAAATTCCTTCGGAATATAGATGTATATAATAACAATAGACCAGATGCAAATAATCAATAATTGGTGAAATTCCACCAGTACAGTATGTATACTTTGAAGGTTCTCTGCGTGACTACAAGGTTTGATGTATCGATGTTTCTGCCTAAACAGGAATTTAAAGATAAATTCACAACATTCAGTAAAACCTGAACTTGTCTCGTACATAGCATAATGTGTTGCCTCTTAGGTTACAGTGATCTTGGGGCACAGTGGCGCTCCGGGTATGAATCGGACAACTTCAGATCAGAAGTCAGCTCTCTCTACAGGAGGATCCGGCCATTGTATGAACACGTACACGCTCACGTCAGGAAAGCATTAGACAAAATACAAAAGAAGGCATTCCCTAAGACAGGTCAAATCCCTGCATGTATATTAGGTGAGTTGTGTGAGAAATAATAATTACTATTATGCTAGTATCCATTGGTCTCTGTGAGAAAAAAACTGTTGGGGGCCGGTGTCCGAGCGTGTTGGGAACTTTGTTGGTACACCCGTGACAGAGTTTCAATATCATTTGTTCATAAACCAGACACATCTGGATGGAATTATAGCAGATCAAAGCTGAAATATCAGTCGATTGTAAATTAATAATACATAGCAATGTATTAGTGAAAGAATGATTTAGTGATTGCTTACGTTTGTTAATACCCTCTATAAGATTTTGGAATGATCATGGAATATTTATATTGCAATAATGCATTTCAAATGCATCTGATTGATTAAATAATATTGAAGTCATTACCTGGTGGTTAGAACTACATGTACCTTGCCTCTCTCAACAGATGTACTAACGTACGAGTAGTGATGCCTTTAGTCATTGATTCTTCTATGTCGTCCCCGTCATCCTGGCAGCTTGTCTTAATACGTTTGAGCTGACAATTCTGATGCCCTTGAGGCGGGGTACAGGGTTCATTCTCTGACTGATCAGTTGCGCTGTAACGTTGACTTCTCATTCAGAATGCAGTTGCAAAATATTGAACGTAACAATTGCCCAGTAAATCAACCAGGAGTTGGGGGTTGATCGCAACGTCCTGCAAAGGTCATGTACTATCTTAATGTCGGTCTCACCTATTCTTTACACATGACGACACTTGACAACGACAAACAACAGAATATGATACAAATAACTGCGGATCAAGTATGCTTTCTAAAAACTAAAGTGGTTTCAAGAAATCATAAATGTTTCATTTATGTGCTACACATCATCGCACGTACACGCACGCACGCGCACACGCACACAAACACACACACACACACACACACACACACACACACACACATTCAGAAGATATTAAAGGAATAACCATTGGGGGACGTAACATCAATACCATTAGATATGCCGATGATACAGTCTTGATTGCAGACAATGAACAGGACCTGCAAAATTTAGTAGATGTGGTTGTTGTACACAGTGACGAACATAATCTGTGTTTTCTTACGATTTATCTCTAAGCCTAGTAATGAACTAGAGTTAGAGATAAATTGTAAGAAAACACAGATTATTTTCCTCACTTGGAAATAAAAAATACCACATTGTATTATACAGGTAAATGTAAATATTCTTAAACAAGTGGATCGGTATAACTATCTCGGAACAGCCATAACATCTGATGGAAGATGCCTTGAAGAGGTTAGAACAAGAATCGCCATGGCGAAGGTAGCCTTTTGCAATATGGAAAACATACTGACCAATAAAAAGATATCAATTGCAATTTTTTTTTAAAAAGAAGAGTGTTGAAGTGCTACATAGAACCTGCACTTTTATACGGATATGAAGCCTGGACAATTAGCACACAAGCTGAAAAACATCCAATTGCAGTGGTAATGTGGTTTCTTAGAAAAATGCAAAGAATACCACGGACTGACAGAAAAACCAACGAGCAAGTCCTACAAGAAAGAAACGAAACCGTAAACTGATTAGAGAAATCAAACGTAGTCTGTCAATATTTTTTGGACACGTGAGAAAAAATAAATGGGAGAACTTCGTGACATCTTGTAGGATCGAGGGGAAGAGAACAAGGGTAGGCAGAGAAGTAAATGTTTAGATAGCTTGACACCTGGTATGGTCGAGAAAAGAACACAGAACTGATTCACGACTCTGGTGATCGTGTGAGATGGCGAAACATGACCTCCAACGCTTATAGACATGGCACATGATGACGATGATATGGAAAGATATTAGTGGGTGTCATCAGTATCATCACGTGCCATGCCGGTATAAGTGGGCTGTGATGGGCCACCAGCTCACGCGATCACTAGAGTCATAGATCAGATCTGTGTTCTTGTGCCCATTATGCTATGTGGCCGTAACAACCGGGTATATATCTCTCTGCCGCCCATTGCTCTTTTACCATTAATCTTCCCAGATGTCACTGAGTTTTCCATTCCAGTTTATGTCTCTTCCTAATGCTCCCAAAACTCATTGCCTGTCTATGCCTAATTTATCGCATCAGTCTACTAGTTTCATTTGCTTCTTGCGGCATTTGCTCATGAGTTTTTTTGTGTGTTTTTTTTTTCTGTACGCCCATGGTATAATTTGCATTTACCTCAGAAGTGACAGTTCTACTTCTATTAACCAATTCTCAGACAGTTTGATTGTCTATTGTTCATTTTTCATATGCATAGATCAGTATAGACTGTATACAGCACTTCAACACTCTTTTTCTGATTGCAGTTTACAGCTTTTTATTGGTTAGTATGCTTTCCATCTTATAAAAGACTACATTTGCCATACTGATTACTGTTATATTCTCTACAAGGTACCTTCCACCAGATATTATGACTGATGTTATATAACTGGACTGATTCACTTGTTTCAGAATATTTCGAATTTAATTTTAACGTGTTCAGTTTGTCCCTAAACAATTTTCTGTTATGATTCTGTGATGTTATGCTCCATCACATGTTGCAGGCCTGAGAGCAGGGAGGGAAGCGGCCAATGCTTCCTTCACCTTGGCAAGAGACGAGCCCATGCGTCAAATCCGCGTCCGGCCGTGCTCGTGACATTCTCAGTGCAGGTCGCTATCAACTTCGCTAGCGCGCTAGCATTCTAGTATTTACATTGTGGCAAGTCTGCCTTCTTGGAGACGACTACAATCATAACATCCTAGCATGCTGAAATGTGTTGGAGCTGGACTTATTCTTTCGCTCTTTATCCCCTGTCAGGGCATACACGCTGAACCAGCTCATTCCAAACTTACCTATCCTCATGCACGTTCGTTGATCTCTTCTCCATATTATTTATTTATATTTCGACTGCAGACAAGTGAGGAATTATTTGGAAGCTGCGGTGATATGCTTTCATGAAGAACGATGAGAACAATGTGGATATTTAGAAAGAGCAATCGGGATACCTTGAAAGAAGTTCACTCACAAAGAGAACACACATCAGAAGTAGATAGTCCTCATTCTTTGGTCCTGTCATGAGAAGGGAACAGCTGGGATGTATTGTCACAACAGGAACGTTGGATAGGTAGAGAGGCAGAGGGAGACAAAGATTAAAAAAAGCCTACACAGTCTGACATCATGGACGAACATCAGCATCGAAAATGATTTGCAGTACACGTGAAAGACGGCTGTGAACAGACATGATCACCAACGCCACACGACATTGAAAATAAGAAGAAATGGTCTTAACAGTTGAATACATATCTGGCACGCATTCCTTAAGATGCACAAGATGCTTGGGGAACAATTGTCTGTCACTTGCAAGTGAGCCAAAGTGCTGTCCTTATACCAGTGTCCTAGATCAACATGACCGAATGGATAAGAGCGGTTGCTCTTAAACTTCCAGTGTGCAGATGCTGAGGTAGCATGTTCAGCTAGAGTGTTCACTTCTTGTCCTTGAATTGAGAACGTAAATTACAAGCACCTCTGAAGCCGGAGTGGATTCGCCTGCAGGCGAGGAACATGGTCATCGGCAAAGCTTTCCACACGCAAAAGTCAATCCAGTGCACTTCTCAGCAAGAAATACCACTTGTATGGACTACGCTTGAGTTCAAAGCGAGTGAACCAAAAAAAAAAATTACCAGTGTCCCAGAAATTGAAGAAGTTTACAATAGCATGTACAATGTGTCTGTCTTCATATTTGCTGTTATAACACAGGCAATGTGATGGCTGATGAGTGGAGCCATGTATATGTTATAACACAGGCAATGTGATGGCTGATGAGTGGAGCCATGTATATGTTATAACACAGGCAATGTGATGGCTGATGAGTGGAGCCATGTATATGTTATAACACAGGCAATGTGATGGCTGATGAGTGGAGCCATGTATATGTTATAACACAGGCAATGTGATGGCTGATGAGTGGAGCCATGTATATGTTATAACACAGGCAATGTGATGGCTGATGAGTGGAGCCATGTATATGTTATAACACAGGCAATGTGATGGCTGATGAGTGGAGCCATGTATATGTTATAACACAGGCAATGTGATGGCTGATGAGTGGAGCCATGTATATGTTATAACACAGGCAATGTGATGGCTGATGAGTGGAGCCATGTATATGAGTATGTCGCGCCATTCAAGCATTACGGATATGGATGGAGTCTGGAGACACGTGTAAGTCTTCACATCATTGCTGTATTCCTTTGTTGGTCTGTTCGTAAACCCATCTCCACTGGTTTAGGAAGGACAGTGATGGAAGTCATGATTCCCGAAAGAAGAGTGCGCGTGTGACCGCATCGTACCCATCCATTCTTTTATTAAATTATATCATAATACGATTAATTGTACATGACTCTTTGTAGATTATCTGTAGTAGCTCCTGATACATGCACATACAGATGGATCAGCAAAAAATTCAACAGAAAATCGACGTGACGAGATTCACATGAATCTAACAAAAACGAAAAATGGAGTACGAAGACACAGACAGTAGCAACTGAAAAGTTCTCAAGTAATTTCAGAGCAAGCACAAAGGTCTTGAAAATTGCAGCAGAAATGTTGTTGACATAGAAACATAAAAGAATCAAATAGCTCGCTTTACAAATGCCAAGTCACTTGTATCAATATTGAAGAACAGAAACAGTGCAGAACTATCAGGCCTTAGAGCTGGCAAAGGAAGGTGAAAGACATAACCTATGAAGAGGCTAGGAGATATTTAAGAAGAGCCTGAAGACGAGAACCAAGTGGAATCAAGAGTATCCATCCCCATTTCCCCCACCCCCACCCCCGGGAAGATTATGCATATTACCATCTCAACCGAAAATGAACAAGTAATAATCGTCAGACTCCGCACAGGACACAAAAGACTGAAGTACCACATCTTATATATAAAAAAGGAGCGTATCTCTGTATGTATTTATGTATCTCTGTATGTCCTTTATTTGTTCGCGAACGGCCCATCCGATTGAGATGAAATTTTCTACACGCCTTCCTTTCAGTCCAGAGCAGCCAACTGTGATATTTTGTTAGTGTGAAATCGCCTGCTTACTCAGTATTATTTCATTTTTCATTTTTCATCATAATGTCATATATTTCAGGGGATCTAACTCGTAAAAGTTATTTCAAGGGGCATAACTTTTCTGTATAACTTATAGTCATATTGTGGCATCGTTTTCAAAGATTTATAAACTCTTTGTCCATAGTTATGTACCGGCATATGAGTTATAATAAATAATGATACAATCTGTAAGGCATTTTCAAAGTTTTCATAAAAATGATGCACAATGCATAACATTGTAACTCATCTTTTTTTGCTTAAGAAGTTACTGTAGTCATGCAGGTGATTAGAAAGAGTTTTCATTAAAAATAATGGATGGTGTGTGGTAGAACGTTCTTTTAAGTTACATTTTTTTTGTTGTATGAATTTAATGAAGCCGGACAGGGTCAGGCAGACAGATAGACAGACAGACAGACAGATAGACAGTCGGGAACAGGAACTTATACGACTACTTATATAAATTAAATGAGATGCTTCACACCAGGAGCTGGGCGATGTCGGGCCGGGTCAGACAGACAGACAGACAGACAGTCGGGAACGGGAACTTATATGACTACGTATATGAATTAAATGAGATGCTCCACACCAGGAGCTGGGCAATGCCGGGCCGGGTCAGACAGACAGACAGACAGACAGACAGACAGACAGACAGACAGACAGACAGACAGACAGACAGACAGACAGACAGACAGACAGACAGACAGACAGACAGACAGACAGACAGACAGACAGACAGACAGACAGTCGGTAACGGGAACGAGAACTTATATGACTACTTATATGAATTAAATGAGATGCTCCCCACCAGGGTCTGGGCGAAGCCGGGCAGGGTCAGCTAGTGTTTAATAAATTAAAGATTGGAGATACTGATGAATGTGACAGTGAAACTCGTTAATTAACTCCTAGACATATGTTTCAGGAGTGTCCTACATATGCAGAACAGAGGGCGCCGGCTCATCTGGGCTATGGGTGTAACGTCTTTCTCCGTAATCCCGTTTACTCTCGTGAGTGGCGTGACGTACGGCGAGAATCTGTAGGGGTTCTGGCCGCGGCCGTGACTTACGGGGTATGTGAGCCGGTCGCTCAGAAAGCAATGGCAAACTACTGAGCGTAATCTTGCCAAGAAATAAACAATCAGCTGAAAGATGCTGATGTTGACAGCGATGTCCTGTAAAAGGATATGCGAAAAAACAAAATAGAAAGGGCAAATATTAATGATATGATAATTGGAAACACCTGGTTTAAATACCAGAAAAGAATAGTTTACAAATGAAAAGGCCCTGATAAGAAAACACTCAATCAGATAGATTACATACTTATTAATAAAAGTTTCAGAAATGCTTTAATTAATAATTAATGTTAAGACTGCCCGATGCTGACTGTAATAGTGATCATGTATCACTAGGTGGAACTATACAAGTAGCACTGAAGATAGGAAGAAATGTCTTAAAGAATATGAGACTTCATAAAACGGTACTGAAAGCAGATCAAGAAATTTAAGAATAATACAGTGACTTTGGAAAATAGGTGCAATGTAATGGCTAAAATACAGAGTATAAATGAGCAATGGGAAATATTAAGGGACTCTATTCATTAAACGTGTAAAGACATATTACCAAAGGGAAGCAAAATAAACAACAAATGGTTGGCTCAAGAACTCTTAATGTTGATGGACACAAGAAAACATAGCAAAAATGACACAACATGAGTAAGATAAGATAAATAATGAAATAAGAGATAAATGTGGCAAGGTAAAAACAAAAATTGGTTAAATGAGCAAGTTCAAGAACATTGAAATAAAATCTATTAAAGATACAAAAAATATGCACAGACAAAAATCAGTGAGCTCACGGGAAGAAAACTACATTTAAATAAAAGAGTCTTTGAAATAAACAAAACCAGGAAAGATGTTAATGGAGGAAGGTGCTATAATGAAGAGGCGGAATGAGTATGTAAGAGAAGTATATGATGGAGAAAGGAAGGATTAACAGAAGACAGTAACTTAGAAGGTTCACATATTCTAAAAGAAGTAGTCGCTGACACTGTCAGACATATGAGGAAAGGAAAAACAACCGGGCCAGAGGGAATCACAACATAATAATTAGAACTATTGGGAGGATTTGGAGTAAAACTATGAAAAAATATGTAACTATATTTATAACAGTGGATACTTGCCTAGTGATATGCTGAAACCTATTTTTATAGCTATATTAAAAAGACCAGTAGCCATAGCATGCGAAGATGTTTATACAATTAACCTCATAAACCATGTCATTAAGCTTCTACTCAGAATTATAATGAGAATAACAAGAAAGAAAATAATAATGGACATTTATGAAAGACAGTATGAATTTGTAGAAGGAAGTAGCAAGATAAAAAACATACTGACCAATACAAAGATGTTAACTGAAAAGAGAAAAAGAGTGTTGAGGTTAGTTTCAATAGCCTGTTTCATGCAATCGTTGTTAGTTACTCTGATAGTCCAAGGAATTCGCAACATACGTCTTAGGAACCAAATATCTGGTGCTTTCAAGTTCTTTCTAATTTATTCATTTACATTCCAAGATTCACTGCCGTGCAGAAATAACAGGTTCTATGTAGCATTTTAGCACTCTCTTTCTTACAGTCAATGATTTTTTACTTATTGCAAAAGATACTCTTCATTTTCTGAAATGCATCCTTTGCCTGCCCAATTCTGCTCTTAATCTCTGTTGTACATCTTCCATCTTATGTTATAAATGTCCCTAGGTATCTAAAATTATCCACTTGGTTAAGAATTTTGCCTTCTATTTCTATGTCACATTTTGGTGTCACATTTTCTTTGATACCACCATTGTTACTGTTTTCTTGACATTCAAGGAGAGTCCTTTCCTTGCACTCTCTGTTAGTAAAGTGTCCAAGAATTGTTGTAGGTCTGTTGATTTATCTGCCACCAATACTGTGTCATCTTCATAGCGTATATTATTTATATTACAACCTCCAACTAGTATTCCTGGCATCTCTTTGATCTCTCTCATTATTACTTCTCTATATAGGGAGAAGAGATCTGGTGACAAGACACATCCCTGTCGTACTCCTAGCTTTATGTGTTCGTAACTACCCTCTTTATTTCCAATTTTAATTGCTGCTACTTCTTCTTCTTCTTCAGCGTTCCGAGCCATTGAGGTTCTTTGCTGCAAATACAATCCGTCTCCATTCGTCTCTCTGGTTGACCTTCTCTTGCCAGTCGTTGATTCCAAGTGCTTGTAGGTCTGTACATGTACTATCTCTCCACCGTCTTCTTGGTCTACCTCGGGGTCTACGGTCATTTATTTCCTGAGTGTAAGCGAGTTTTGTTTCCCTATTATCTTCCATTCTTTCTATATGCCCCAGCCATTGTAGTCTATTAGCCTTCATGATACCAGTGATTAGCGGGGACTTAAACAGATCATAAATGTCTTTGTTACTTCTTCTTTTCCACTCTCCACTATGTGTATCCCTAATGGGTCCAAAGATGCGTCTTAAAATTTTGTTCTCAAAGGTTTGTAACAAGGCTTCGTCTCTTTTCGTTGTACTCCAGGTTTCAGAGCCATACAGCACAACTGGTCTGATCAGTGTTTTGTATATTGTGATTTTGGTGTTATGAGATAGCGCCTTTGATTTTAGTAGATGTTGTAGTGCATAGTATATCTTATTTCCAGAGTTGATACTTGGTTCCAGTAAATATTCTTTATTATTCTTAAATCTTTCCCATCAATGTTGATATCTTCCAACATTTTAATCAGCTCATCATGTTTTACTTTATCAAATGCCTTAGTATAATCTATGAAGCATAAATATATGTCTTTTTGTTTCTCTATTGACCTTTCTATTAGGCCAAAAGACTTCATGACAAAACAAATTTCAGAGTTAGTGAACGACGTTAATGGCTGTCTTAGGACATCCTCGTCCTGTAGGGACAGTGATGAGCCACAGGTGACACCAGACCGTCATCCAGCTACTGATGGCAAAATAATAACTAAAATAAATAAATTTAGAGTAGGAACATGGAATGTTAGGACATTAAATGAGCTAGGAAAGTTGAACAATGTTCTAAGAGAGATGGATAGCATGAAAATGAATATACTAGGCGTTAGTGAGATGAGATGGAAGGGATCGGGTAAAATTATAGCTGACAACCACCCAATAATTTATTATGGAGGGGATACACATGAAAAACGTGTAGAAATAATATTAGATGAAAAAAAAACAGCCAAATCAGTTAATGGATACTGGTGCATTTCAGATAGAGTAGTTATGGTAAAAATCAAATGCAAACCAATAAATATAAATATTATACAGGTATATGCACCAACAACAAGCAGTAGTGAAGAAGAAATACAACACTTTTACCACGACATAGACATGGCGATGGCTCAAATTGGATCACAATAAATAAAAATAATACTTGGAGATTTTAATGCAAAAGTAAGAAACGGGAAAATTGAGGATGTAGTGGGGAATTATGGTTTAGGTACAAGAAAGGAAAGAGGAGAAAAACTAATAGAATGGGCAAATATCAATGATATGATAATTGGGAACACATGGTTTAAACACCATAAACGACGACTATACACATGGACCAGCCCTGATAAGAAAATACGCAACCAAATTGACTACATACTTATTAATAATAGATTTAGAAATGCTTTAATTAATGTAAACACAATGCCTGGTGGTGACTGTAATAGTGATCATGTACCACTATGCGGACAAATAAACGTAAGATTAAAGAGCGGGACAAAAATGGTTAAGAACGCGAGACTTAATCAAGAGGTTCTGAAAGTAGATAAAGAAATTCAAGAACAATGCATAGTGACTGTGAAAAATAAGTACAATGCAATAGCTAAAATACAGAGTATAAATGAACAATGGGAAATGTTAAGGGACTCCATTCATCAAACTAGCAAATAAATATTACCTGAGAGAAGCCACGTAGCTAAGGAAAAATGCATGAATAAAGAAATCTTATTGTTGATGGACAAAAGAAAACAGAGTAAAAATGACTTCAATCTTGTGATGAGAAGAGAGGCATTGGAGAACATCGTGACAACTGGAAAGATCGAGGGGAAGAGAGGCAGAGGCAGACAAAGAGAAATGATGCTGGATGGATTGAGGCGGTGGCATGGAAGAATACCATCAGCAGAGTTGATCCAGAACACCAACGACCGAGATCTGAGGAGAGCCATGAACGCCGACGCCAGCTGGCAGGGTACTTGGTGATGATGATAATCGTTGAGAATGGTGTTACCTAGTATTATTTCATGATATTCCGATCAGACAATTAATCTGTCACATCTCACATTCCTAACACCAAGGCCATAACCACATATCAAGACACTCTCCTCTCCGTTGCTGCCAAGTAGCAGAGCAGACGAAATGTCGTCAACTAGAGTTGGTGAGAGAAAAAGCAGCGGCTGCAGCAAGATATAACAATATGAAATGGAAACAAATAGGTATTTTAAATTCCTGCGAGAAAAAAACGAACTAAACATTAACAAACGTTGCACATACCTTACAAGGAGATCCACGTGTCGCGAAATACAGGTGAAAAATCCGAAATCAGAAGCACTCAATAAATATAATAAAAATGAATAATAAAATAAGATAAAAAACACACGAACGCATACAATAGACACACAGACGTTTCGATTCTAAGAATCTTTGTCAATGACAACACAGATAAACAACAACAGAAACACAAGCACACGACCTATCACTATGATGCACAACCTGATATTTACATGTGGGGCAGGAAATGTGACTAGGCCAGCTGCGAAAACGCGTGGCGCAGAATTGAAAATGGGTTGCCAAAAAGGATTTGAGTAGCCAAAAATATGTGAACAGTCTGCTATGAAAACATAGAAATGTGGGGACAATTAGGTCTAGATATCGCGGGGGGGGGGGGAGAGAACAGCACGGTAATAGGTAGTGTAAACAATTGGGGAAGATGCCACAGTTATACTGTAGCGTCCACGACAGTATTCATTCCTGCCGGGTGGATGCATCCCAGATTGTTGATTAGCTGGCATTCAATTCTAAGTCTGACACAGCTATTTGAGAAGCAGGGTTTTAATGCGGTGACACATGCATCGTCGGCTCCATTGTGGTTGGAGGAATTGAAATGGTTGGGGACAGGTTTGTCAGCGCCCTGATTGATGTCTCTGAGGTGTTCTCTAAAACGATCCGCAAGACGTCTGCCCGTTTGGCCAATGTATTTCATGTCACATCGTTTGCAGATGATAACATAAATCAGATTGCGGGATGTGCAGGTGAAACAATCTTTCAAGGTGAAGGTGCCTCGGGGAAATGCAATTTCTGGTGTCTGAACAACGTATGGGCATGTCAGACAGTTCCTACGATGGCATTCAAAGGTGCCCACGGATGAGGTAACCGTGGGGAGGCGACTGTGCACAAGGTGGTCTCTGAGGCTCTGGTTACGGCGGAAAATTACCCTGGGGCCATTTGAGAATACCTCACGAGTGGTAGGATCCGATTCCAAGATGGACCAGTGTCTCAGGAAAATTTGCTTGATGGCATAGGCATGTGGATGGAAGGTGAGGATAAGCTTGGGTTCATTGTTCTGAGGTCGCGTATGCTTGGCGAGGGACATTTCCCGCGAGACCTAGTCACGCTGATGGCCTCAGGGCGCTACAGTTCTTTCTGGATCAAAGCACAGATCAAGCCATCCCTACACGCACACTTGTGAGACTCGCTGAATTGGTCCTCACCAACAATTCCTTTGAGTTCAATGGCCACTACTTTGAACAAATCAGCGGTGTCGCCATGGGCACTAAAATGGGACCCAGCTACGCATGTGTATTTATGGGACATCTGGAACACCAGATTGAAATCAGCTATGATGGTCTTCTCCCTTCTTTTTACCGACGCTACATCGATGACGGCATAGGTCTCACTGACATGCCAGAGGCGGAACTGAACCGGTTCATTAATTATGTCAAGAACTTCCATCCATCGATCCAATTCACCTCAGAAATTTCCACCACCTCTGTCAATTTCCTTGACACCACCATCAAGTTAAACCCTACAGGCCTCACGACCTCCGTGTACTATAAACCTACTGATGCTCACGGTTTCCTCCTGTACAGCTCATCCCACCCCAAAAGCTGCAAAGATTCCATCCCATATTCCCAGCTACTCCGCCTTCGTCGCATCTGTCAGGATGATAATGACTTCCTCGAGAGAGCCCACGAAATGCTGGACATTTTCCGCAGACGGTCCTAACCAGAGGACGTCTTGTCGACAGCTCTCTGTCGCATAACCCAGGTCTCGCGGGAAATGTCCCTCGCCAAGCATACGCGACCTCAGAACAATGAACCCAAGCTTATCCTCACCTTCCATCCACATGCCTATGCCATTAAGCAAATTTTCCTGAGACACTGGTCCATCTTGGAATCGGATCCTACCACTCGTGAGGTATTCTCAAATGGCCCCAGGGTAATTTTCCGCCGTAACCAGAGCCTCAGAGACCACCTTGTGCACAGTCGCCTCCCCACGGTTACCTCATCCGTGGGCACCTTTGAATGCCATCGTAGGAACTGTCTGACATGCCCATACGTTGTTCAGACACCAGAAATTGCATTTCCCCGAGGCACCTTCACCTTGAAAGATTGTTTCACCTGCACATCCCGCAATCTGATTTATGTTATCATCTGCAAACGATGTGACATGAAATACATTGGCCAAACGGGCAGACGTCTTGCGGATCGTTTTAGAGAACACCTCAGAGACATCAATCAGGGCGCTGACAAACCTGTCCCCAACCATTTCAATTCCTCCAACCACAATGGAGCCGACGATGCATGTGTCACCGCATTAAAACCCTGCTTCTCAAATAGCTGTGTCAGACTTAGAATTGAATGCCAGCTAATCAACAATCTGGGATGCATCCACCCGGCAGGAATGAATACTGTCGTGGACGCTACAGTATAACTGTGGCATCTTCCCCAATTGTTTACACTACCTATTACCGTGCTGTTCTCCCCCCCCCCCCGCCCCCCCGCGATATCTAGACCTAATTGTTGTCTCAACATGCTTACAACCGATAGAACTCAAACTTGAATGAATGTATGTAATAAAAGTCGCTCACCTTGAAGACTGATATAATTTTGAGATAAATCCTTTTATTTCGGATCTGCTCTCTTTTAGACAAAATGAACACAACACTGCCGTATCATATAACGGGGCCCTAACACGGGCACGGGACGTTATATATATAAATACAACTTGGCCGTTCATATAATTCTATAATTACCCAATCTACTAAAGCATATTGCCACCCATGTCCAAACATAACTCGTTAACTCGTTGTCTATACTTGATATCTGTTCCGGTCCTGAGTATGACAAGAATGCTATATCCAAAAAGGCGATATCCCTTCCTCAGTAACAATGCCTTGCCCTAGATGATCAATCCTTTTGTTCACGGAGCTTTCAGGGAAAAATACACACAGCCGTCTTGATCTCCTTTCTCGAAGTCACCTTTCCGCTGTCCCGGACGATGATTACGTCGTCCTCAGTTTCTAGTCGTCAAGTCATTCTATTGTTAGACTGGGAATCTCCTAATTTACATTTGGTGGTGCGTGTGGGCGTGACCACCATGTGGCATAATGCCCCCTCCCAAAAAAAAAATGCTATGTCATTTTTCTTCTCATAATTACTTACAACTGTAACCATATTTTTACGCACTACCACATAGTTCCAGGATTTACCCCATCATTAACCCTCCAAAAAAAAATCATAAATGCTACATAACGGGCACGCCCACCTGTCCGAACCCTACGTCGAACGTCGTGTGACTGATCCTATGGGATCAGTTCAACTAATAAGTTAATATTAGTCCCTACCTTGTCCTAATGACAATTATGTCCTAGTTCTAGGACGAGGGTAATAATGATGTTTTTCCAGTAACCATGTTAGACGTAGTCGTTACTTGGTGTCGTATGACAATATTAATGGGTAGGGTGCTTGTCTGTGATTCCACCTTAACGTTTACCCGATATTTTCCTTTGGGATTTGGATTGTCACTTGGTCATATTTAGCTCCTGTACTGATTCATAAGCATACAGCATAACATAACACATACCCTTCGGACCCAACATTTCTCATTAACTAATATAAATGCTAAATAAATCAAATATAGTCATTCACAATTACAACTTTATACTCAAGTGCTTCTGAGTTCTTTCCGATCGGAAGTCCTTGTCTCTGTTAATAACTTTCATCCTTGCCGTGGCCCTGTTTTGAACACATATCAGATACAAATGTACCTTATTTATAATATTTAATCAAATAACCTATCTTAACATGTTGGTTATTGTTATCTTGACCCACTAATAAGGTTTATAATACGTAATCAACTCAATATATATCTGAACTTTGAACTTAATACAACAAAACTATAACTCTAATTCAACGCTACATAATCAACAAGAAAATTTGCCATTCTATAATCGACTCAGAATGTCAGCAAGATTATTATCTTTTCCAGGAATATGACAAATGTCAAATTCATAATCCTGTAATAGTAATGACCATCTATGTATTCTAGAATTCTTTGGATGACCCGATTTGAAAATTTGTAGCGGTTTGTTATCCGAAAGAACTAGAAATTTCCTACCTAGTAAGTATCTAGAGAACTTTTCAATACTTTCAATTAAAGCTAAAGCCTCTAGTTCAGTAACAGCATAATTTCTTTGAGTTTCAGATAGCTTTTTACTGAAATAAAGAATAGGATGTAGTTTCCCCTCATGCAATTGAAGTAATACAGCTGAAATAGCATGTAAACTAGCATCCGTTTGTAACACAAAATCTTTTGAAATATCAGGTAATTTCAAAATAGGATATGTACTAAACAGAGTTTTTATTTGTTGTAATAACTTCTCGTGATCCTCTGTCCAAACTATCTTTGTTGGTTGACCTTTTTTTAAAAGTTCCGAAAATGTTGCTGTCATATGTGCAAAATTAGGGATAAACTTTTGCTAATAATTAATCAACCCTAATACACTCCTAAGCTCCTTCTTGGATGTTGGAGGTTTGCTATTAAGAATCTTTGTCACAACTAATGGATCTGTTTTCCTAAATCCGTTAGAGATTCTATGACCCAGAAATGGTATCTCAGTAAACCCTATCTCAATTTTACTTGGTTTAGCTTTCAACCCATGTTCTTGTATTTTCTGGAAAACTTGTTTTATAATTTTAACATGTGTGTCAATATCACAAGTATGAATACAAATATCATCCATATACGATGCTATGTTGGTAATTCCATGAAGTAATCTTCTCATCATTCTCATGAATGTACTTTGTGCATTTTGTAACCCAAATGGAAGATATTCCCATTCATATAAACCCAACGGCGTGCTAAAAGCTGTAATATGCTTTGAATCTTCCTCCATCGGAATTTGCCAATATCCTTTTGTAAGGTCAATTTTCGAAAATATTTTCGAGTTTGCCATGGTTTCAATTAACTCATCAATATTTGGCATAGGTTCTGCATCTAGTAAAGTTAATTCATTAACTTTCCTATAATCAACGCATAAACGTAATGACCCATCTTTTTTCTTAACAATTACAACTGGTGAACAGTAATTTGAAATTGATTTTTTTATAATTCCAGTCTTATCTAGATCTGAAATTTCTGTAGTAACTTTTTCCAAATAATGTATTGGAATAGGATATGGTTTCACTTTAACGGGGACATTTGATAATAAAGTTATTTTATGTTTAATCAGTGATGTCTGCCCCGGTTTATCTGAAAAAATTGAACTATATTCCTTTATTGCAGTAATAAGCTTTTCTCTATCTTGTACTGATAAATCTTTACTTATCTGAATCGCTTGCCAATTACTGTCACTATTAACTATAGGTGTTGGAATCTGTTGTTCTATAGCATCTTCTTGTTGTTCATTAATTACCCAACAAGCTGTTGCTATCCTATGAGGAATTTGTTGTGTCACTTGACCTGAGTTATCCTCACGTGGAATATATGGCTTCAACATATTAATATGAAAAATCTTATGTTTGCCATTCACATCAATACGATAATCAACATCGCTAATTTTCTTAATTACCTTAAACGGACCTTGCCATGAAGTAACCAGACAATCTCGAGGGTCAGGTAATAATAACCAAACCTCTTCTTCTTCTTTCAAGACTATTATCTTGGCGTTCCTATTACCATACTGTCTGTATCTTTCTCCAGCTTTATCCAGTGCAGATTTTGCAATCTGACAAGCTGTGATAATTTTATCTCTTAACTGTGTTACTATTTCATATGCATCTCTTTTCGGATGATCATATGTTTTATTTGTGAGTAGGTCGTTATATATTAATAATGGACCTCGTGGATTTGCTCCATATACCAACTCGAATGGAGAAAACCCTGTACTAAATTGTGGTACCTCTCGGTATGCAAATAGTACCGCTGGTAATAAAATATCCCAATCTTTGGGCCTTTCCGCAGCAACTTTCGCCAGAGTTCGTTTAAGAACTCCGTTGTAGTTCTCATTCACACCATTTGTCATTGGGTGCCAAGGTGAACTAAACACCTGTGGAATCCCAAGTATCTTCATTGCCTCTTGAGTAGCCGTTGATATAAACTGACTACCTCTATCTGATAATATGCAGCTAGGGAATCCTATTCTGCTTAAAATTATCAACAATGAATCGAGAATGGATCTACTCGTGATACATTTTAAAGGAATAGCCTCTGGCCAACGAGTACAAAGATCAATCATAGTTAATATGAATCTATTGCCTCGATCAGTAGTTGTATTTAACGGACCCACAATATCTATAGCTATTTTCTGAAATGGTCGTGATGCCAAATCAGTTTTCTGAATATGTGCTTTGGGATGTTTGCCTTTTTGCGTGGTCATCTGACATAATGTACATGAACGTACATGTGTGGTAATGTCTTTGTTATAACCAGGCCAATAAAATTGCGTTAGCAATCTATTAGTGGTTTTAGCAATCCCCATATGACCAGCGAATGGAGAATCATGTGCTAATTTTAATGCCTCAGTACGATATTTCGATGGAAGTACTGTTTGAAAATAACGTGATGTACCTCTATCATATCGTCTCGATAAAATATTATTGTCTAGGAAAAATTTCCAATTACCTCTTTTACCTTGTTTTATTGGTTCAGTCAGTTTCTTAAAACAAGATTTTAGAGTTGGATCTTGTTTTTGATCTTCTGGTAAATCAGTCACTAGTCTGATATTATTTTCTAATTTGTCACTGTCTTTATCCCTTTTGTCTTGAGCTCTTGTAATTGCATTAGCTCTTGCATGATCAATTTCCCATTGTTTTGCTTCCTCATGCATTAATTGTTTCGCATCTGGTATGTTACCAATCAGTAATCCGGCACATGGATTTGGTAATACGGCTGCATTTATTGTGCCTTCGTAATATGGTGACATAATTGTAATCGTGGCAATCTTATATCTTTCTATTGTGCCACCGAATGTTCTGCACTCTACAGTTTCGCCTGTATAATCTTCTTCTTTTATCAGCTTTCGATCTACTCCGACAATCGAAGCCCCCGAATCACGAATGCAAGTAGTGGGTTCGCCATTTACCCATGCTTGATGGATTTTTAGTTTGCCATTTTGTATGCTAACGGCGTTAGCTTCATGAATTGTTTCTATACATTCATTACCAATATTGTCAGTTATACCTTTATTAAACTTGTCAGTCTGATCATCATACTGTTGTATGATAGCTGCGTGTGTCTCTTCTAAATCGTCTGAGTCACTACTGGAGTATATGTATGCTGTACTAGCTTCCTTCCAGGAATTTCTCATCGGACAAGACCTACTAGTGTGTCCGTACGCCCTACATGAGAAACATTTTATACTTCTTTTAAAAGAGTCATACTTATTTCTCTTCTTCGCCGTAATATCTTTTAGATATGCGGAATAACCTGGATGTTTATCACACATCTCTAAGTTTCCATGCGATAATCTACAATATTGGCATCTGGTGAATTGGCCTTTTCTTGGTCTTTCACCTTCTCTATTGTAAGGACTATTTCTATTGCTACCACTACTAAACTTTCGAAACTTACTGTTTCCTCTTTGAAATTTTGCACTTGCTCCTATCACTAATTCAGGTTGTGTACAGTTAGCAAAAATATCCCTATGTGCATTGAAATAAGATTCACCCTTATTCTCCATTTCACTTAAACTTTTACATTTGTTTTCCATAAGAAATACTGACATAGGTTCTGGTATTGCAGATAACATTCTATCTCTGATAATTAAGTCTCTCACTTTCTCATAACTATCATTAATATCCGCAGCCTTACACCACTTATCAAAACTAGAAGACATTTCCGAAGCGAAATCCAGGAATGTTTGATTCGATTTCGGTGTAAGTGTTTTAAACTTAGTTCGTAATCCAGATTCGTCTAATGAAAAATGTGACAGCACACGATCGCGCATATATTTGTAATTTGTACGTAAATCCTCAGGAATCAACTCAATCACTTTTAACGGCTCCAATGCCAGATGACCGTGACATAAAATTGGTATGTCCTTCTCTGGTACCTTGTAATGCTTTACGAGTACTTCAAAATTAGTCATCCAAGAACTAACCCAATCACCTTGTTGAAAATTCCTGAATAAACCTTGGTACTTTTTCACAGGATCGTTCTGCTTAGTCAGCATTTTCTCTCGTTCGATTTCAGCTCCACGTTCCATCTCAAGCGTCTTGACCCTTAGGTTACCTTCAACCTCCTTGTCTCTCCAGAGTGTTTCTGTAGCAAGTCTTTCCCTATCAAAAGCCAATTGTTTCTCTTTAAGTTCTGCTTCAGCAACAATTTGTTTCATCTTCAAATCTGCCTCTGTAGCCATTTGTTTTTCCTTAAGTTCCGCTTCTGCAGCCATTTGCTTTATCTTCAATTCCGCTTCTGCAGCAATCTGTTTCTCTTTTATTTGCATCTCTATCATTAACTTCTCTTTTTCCGCATTTAATTCTTTTTCTCTAGACTCCATTCGTTCACGTTCCAAAATTATCTCACTTTGTCTGATCGCCATCTCTTTTTCTTTCATTTCTCTCTCAAGTTGTTTCGCTTGCTTTTCTGATGCCAGTCTTTCCTGTTTTTCCTCCTTGTCACGTTTCTGTTGTTCACTGAACTCAAGCTTTGCCCAATTTCGAAGCTCAGCACCAGTTAGACCAGTCTTCTCGCCCATTTCAATGAAATGTTGCAGCGTAGACATCTTGTCCTATTGTCCTACCTCTAAAATGAGCTATCTGGCTGAAATAAATATGGACGTAGGCAAGAGAAGAAAAGAATCGACAAAATTGTGATAATATCTCAAATCACCATCAATCAGATAGTAACGTAAGTGTTGTATCACCGTTGAGCAAACACGAATTCAATCAACTCTGTAGTGTAAATTCGAACACAACAAAAGAATCAACCAAATATATCTATAATGAACGAAACAGATCTAAATTATAAAATAAATATGAAGAAATATGTCTAATATACAATATGTGTGACGTAAGACAACTAATAATCATAAGAGACGATCGACGACTGACGTAAATACATATTACTGTTTACAAACGATAACAAAATTTTATCCCCATTTTTGCCGGATAATGTTCCTACTATACTACTAACGTAAAGACGAGACTATAATATTGAGGTGACGCCCGCAAGATCAAAACCAAACAAAATTAATTCGTAATGACCTGGCTCTTGTCAACCCACAAATCACTTCATGAACTAATCAAGATATCAGATATCATTAGCTCATCAAGGCCTTCTAACCACCCGCAAATAAAATAAGTAGCCTTATTATGAGTCAACATAACATCAATCAACAATGAATAACAATTACTGGCCTTTTTCCGGCTCTCTTGTACATAGATAACCGAGTAGAGTTCCTGTCGTTCAAAAATTTTGACATAGAATTGTGTCGATCAGTTCATTAAGGAATTGATCCGTGGTCACCACTCGAGTATTGGTATGCTTGTTGATTTATACCCGAGAAGCTGTGTCCACAATAGACTGTTGCTCCTGGCTTGAACGATAGTACAATTAACTTGTACTACTTTCACCCTGGACTTAGGAAGTCCGTAACCAATCCATAACACGTAGTTGGCTGTAGTGTAACGACGACGTTTGAATTTTTCTGCAGCCTTATTGTGATAAGTTTAGGCTGTTGTAGGTATCCGAATGAATGATGCCCACAGTGAAATCAGTAGATCTGCTTGCATCCAGTTCTGGTACATAAAGTCCAATGCGTGAACAAGCTGACTGTGTCTGGTGTCACGATGAAAAATGGTAGTTGTCAATCCGTGTGATAGTGTACGTCTGTCCTGGCGTCAGAGTCTTGAGGAACATGTAACGTTTCGATGCGTTTCAGGTGCAGTGTAGTGTCCAGTAGTATCCGTGTACAGTCAATCAATGTCCACACGTTACCGTTGTCCGTAGATGTCGACGTAATGAGTTAATGTTTGTATCGTCGTTGTGTCAATCCACAATCATGAAATGGTGTCGTTAGACGAACGAAGTGTTACTTCCATGTCCGTAAATGAGCTCAATGGTGTCCTAGTGAGGATCGCTAACATTGGAACAATGTCAATAAATAATTGAGTCATTTGCTACAGCGGTGCAATGTGTAACATCCATAAGTGTCTTTATATGTTCCTGATAATGGCATCGTAAATGTGTAGAAGTTGGTGAAGTCGTACAAATGCCGTGTGGAGGTAAGTGTCCTGTTGTCTGTGTATCTATATGTGGCGTTGTCTGAATGACCTGGTATCAGAGTGGTAGTGTAGGACTAAATGCAATAAGTCCCGACGTAATATATCGTGTGTAGAGTTCCACTGAATGTCCCACTTATATTTCCTTCAGACTCTTGGTGGAGGGAAGTGTAGGTACTCCCGATAATGTATAATGTACCTTCATAGTTACATCCGATCTAGATACATGTAAAATAGTTAATGTCCCCAGAAGAATAATGAATGTTCCTTGTGTCGATATTGTAAATTTGGCAGAGTGTCGGCAGCCAATAATAATAATATTATGGAAGTATCATTCTTCTCGCCAAGTGTATCTTGATTGTGTGGTATATTACTGTTCCAGCGTTGTGCAGTGCTGTGTCAACTGCTTGTCTAGTCTGTGTAAGGAATCTGTGTCAACTATGTCTAATTCCAAGACATATCTAGTTCCGTCCTGGGTACAAATTTGGTACTAGTAAGTGTAGTATGTCTCCTGATAGCGGACATCAAAACTGATAATGTGTTCCATTGTCATTTAGATATGTGGAATAGTACAGGTTTAATCTCTTAAGTTGTGTGTGGCGAATGACATCCACTTAATATCGACAAATATTAAATACTTGCAGTCTGTAACTGATCTTTACACGAGCTGCAATTTCGGCTTCCGCTGAGTTTAGAATGGTGCGCGTCGTTTGCACTTCAACTTGATGTGCAACTATTTATCTTTAAAACGACAGTCCCTTTTTATGAAAAACTCGGAAGATTACTATAATGTCTTACTTTGCGTACAAACGATAATGTGCAATGTTTTTCTCTGGCAGTGTAATACAGCTTATTTTAACTCAGCCGCCATGTTGTCGCATTGTGTCTACTCCTGATGTCATATCGTGCTAAGGAATTTATCATCGAGGCGCGCATTCTTTGTATATTTACTTCTGATATGGCGGGAATCAATCGTCGCTTGTTTGCATTACACCATTGTTATCCCGGACGAGCCCCCACGTGTCTCAACATGCTTACAACCGATAGAACTCAAACTTGAATGAATGTATGTAATAAAAGTCGCTCACCTTGAAGACTGATATAATTTTGAGATAAATCCTTTTATTTCGGATCTGCTCTCTTTTAGACAAAATGAACACAACACTGCCGTATCATATAACGGGGCCCTAACACGGGCACGGGACGTTATATATATAAATACAACTTGGCCGTTCATATAATTCTATAATTACCCAATCTACTAAAGCATATTGCCACCCATGTCCAAACATAACTCGTTAACTCGTTGTCTATACTTGATATCTGTTCCGGTCCTGAGTATGACAAGAATGCTATATCCAAACAGGCGATATCCCTTCCTCAGTAACAATGCCTTGCCCTAGATGATCAATCCTTTTGTTCACGGAGCTTTCAGGGAAAAATACACACAGCCGTCTTGATCTCCTTTCTCGAAGTCACCTTTCCGCTGTCCCGGACGATGATTACGTCGTCCTCAGTTTCTAGTCGTCAAGTCATTCTATTGTTAGACTGGGAATCTCCTAATTTACATTTGGTGGTGCGTGTGGGCGTGACCACCATGTGGCAATTGTCCCCACATTTCTATGTTTTCATAGCAGACTGTTCACATATTTTTGGCTACACAAATCCTTTTTGGCAACCCATTTTCAATTCTGCGCCACGCGTTTTCGCAGCTGGCCTAGTCACATTTCCTGCCCCACATGTAAATATCAGGTTGTGCATCATAGTGATAGGTCGTGTGCTTGTGTTTCTGTTGTTGTTTATCTGTGTTGTCATTGGCAAAGATTCTTAGAATCGAAACGTCTGTGTGTCTATTGTATGCGTTCGTGTGTTTTTTATCTTATTTTATTATTCATTTTTATTATATTTATTGAGTGCTTCTGATTTCGGATTTTTCACCTGTATTTCGCGACACGTGGATCTCCTTGTAAGGTATGTGCAACGTTTGTTAATGTTTAGTTCGTTTTTTTCTCGCAGGAATTTAAAATACCTATTTGTTTCCATTTCATAGAGTTGGTGAGAAAATCTCGAACCAACTTTTACGAGAAACCAATGATATTACGTGTAAAGGAGAAAACGTCACAGAAGTAGTCAACAACAACAATAAACAGTCAGTCAGATCTTGGGGCTTGACAGAAGAGGCAGCACGATTCGATTCGCAGAAATAAGATACATTATAAACTGGCAAAACATCGCAAGGATGGATAAGAAATATTGAATGGAAGGGCGAGATTATTCAGGTATGATTTAGATACGCCCAACAACGACGGACAGATGCAACGGTATCAGAATGCGACTTTGGAAGTCAGGACAAGGTGACGCAGAGGCCGATTGGTGAAGGACAGAAGTACCGGGACATTATAGTTGCAAGTATCTAATATGTTCAACGGTATATTATCCATATGTAATATTTTCACTGCCGTCCCGCCTGGCCATAACAGGCACGGTATCAACAAATTGTAATTTATCATTTGTATTATGGATGTGTGACAAGCTTGGACATAGGCCAATAAATAGAGCCTCAACATGATGAATATCGGCTTCGAGTCGTTGATCACTGTTGGTATTATGCTTCTACGTTATGTTGGATTGGTATAACCCTGGACCTTTGAACGTTTTTGATGATGTCTCACTGTTTATCTTAAATAACCGTCTGGCAGTTGCCTAATTTGGCATTGAAATCCCCGAGTATCACTGTCATTTCAAAATGTTTACACGCCATATCTAATTCATTATAAGATATATCTATATTTTCTTCTTTCCTTTTATTCCCTCTGTCCATTGTTTACACGGTCGCCCTCTTCGCCTTTGATCTGTACATCTTTGCACGGTGTTGTATACTGTTTGTTGATATCCTTGTTATATGGCCAAACCATTTAATTTGCAGTTTTCTAATAAAATCTAGCGCTGATATAACCCCCACTTTAGTCCTTTTTCTTCTTTTCTGATTTTCTCTCTTCTTGATACATTGAGTATTCTTCTCAGGAATTGCATTTCCGTTGTT
The DNA here is from genome assembly GCA_963921405.1 of Cepaea hortensis. Classification (NCBI taxonomy): domain Eukaryota; kingdom Metazoa; phylum Mollusca; class Gastropoda; order Stylommatophora; family Helicidae; genus Cepaea; species Cepaea hortensis. Next base: position 114,969 of record CAWUFQ010000030.1, read on the forward strand.
TTACTTATTTTTTTTTTTTTTTTTTTTTTTCTCTTTTTCTGTCATTGTACGGGTTTGGTAATGGTAGCATAGAGTTGGCAGCAAGTCTGTCCTGTAGAGGGCTTACTTAGTATATATTGATACGTGTTTGTTCTTGAGTATTTGTGACATCTGTTCAATGAGTTGGTTTGCCTTATTGCATCTAACTTCCATCTCGCCTTCTGATATGCCATTTGATGATATTATACTTCCTAAATATGTGAAGTTCTTTACTTGTTTCAGATCGTGTTCGTGTAGATGAAACTTTGATGTGTTTTCTACGTTGGTTATAGCCATCACCTTCATTTCGTTTTACTGATGTTAATTTCCATGCTCCTTACACACTTCGTTTAGGCTATTTATAAGGGCGTGTAACTCTGCTTCTGATTTTGCTTTTAGTGCTTGATCGTCCGCAAATAGGAGTTCTTTAATGGTGTAATTTGCCGCTGGTTCTTCATCTGTGTTCTGTTCGTCATGCGACGTTGTTGTGGTCTCTGTTTGGCTTGTTTCTTTACATATGCTGTCTATATAGGTAATGAACTAGAAGAGAATGATTGGTTATGGGAGGGGGGGGGGGGGCAGGGCATAACCCTGTCGTACTCCGGATCTTATGGTGAAGGGTTCTGAGTGTCCTACATTTGTTCTTACCGTACATTCACTGTTGTTATATAAACTTCGACATACGTTTGTTAGGTGTGCACTTGCTCCATATCGTTTAAGGTGTTCCCACAGCGTATTCTTATCTACTCTATCAAATGCCTTTTCTTGATCGACAAAGACTAAGTGGAGTATTTCATTAAATTAGATTTATTTTTCTATTAATTGTCTAAGAGCAAATATGTGCACCCTCTGTTTTTCCTTAATCGAAGTTGTGTTTCATTTAGCTGTGATTCTATTGTAGGTTGTAGTCTTTTTTTTCTAGAAGTTTACAAAATGATTCTCCAGTATGACTCGAAATGGAAATGCCGCTCTATTGTGTGCAGTCTCTCTTACTGTCTTTATTATTCTAAACTGGGATAATTATGGCGCTGCTCCAGTCTCGTGGTGTCTGTTGTTCTACCCTGACATAGTTAAACAGTCTATGTAGCCATGTTGTTCCTACTTCTCTTGCTGCTTTAATTAGTTATTTAGTATTTCGTCTTGTCCCTGTGATGTATCCAATGGGGCTAATCTTATGGCTTCTCTAATTTCTTCTTTCAGTATGTCTGGTTCTAGTTCTTCGATGGCACCTGTATAATTTTCTTGAATCCTGTGGCATCTGATGGGTGTTAGATGTTGTTCGAAAATGCTTGTATTATATTAATATCCATTCTTTCCAATTCAATATTGATGTTTTCTAAGTTTCAATCATAGCAAAATGTTCTGACGCTCTATATACCAACAGTTAGAGTATTTTTAACATTTAATGTTAATAGGTGTTGCACCTTCAGAGACAGCAACAACGTCTCTTGATGTCGATTGGGTATCACCTGTAGAACATGATGCTCCCAACCGAACGAAGAGTTTCCAATAGAATCCCTTTAACATCGTCATCTTTATCACGTTTGCCTTGAGAATGATTATCTTGAGAAAATACAGTGATGGTTTCCCCTTGCATTCCGCCGATGTGTGCATAGCTGCCTCTACTAGCCATCTTCTAAAAAGACAGAACCTGCAAGGCAGCAGGGGATTGGGAGTTGTGGAGGTGGGGTTAATCATGGCGCCTCTTAACCGCCAATGGCCTCGTTATCGAGTTATTTTATAGAGGCAGCTGCCCTACCAACTGACTCGTGTGGTCTCGATGCCAAAAGCCTGTGTTATTTAACATATTGGCAGCTAACCTCTAGACAAGATACCTAGAGGTCACACCGCTGTCGCAGTCAAATGTGCCAAGCAAAAAAGTGTGCAACCTTTTGTGTGTGGCTTCTGGGTTTAAATTCATTAGCACATATGTAAAATGTGCCACAAGAAAGGGGCTGTTTATTTATTTTGAATTCTATCATTCTTGTAGCATACAACTTATGTTACTGTTTTTATTGTTCACACTGTATTCACTAAATTTGTATATATAATTCAAGGATTACAAACCGTTTGATGCAGTTCACATGGCTGAAAAGTTCTTTCTTACGCTTGGGTTTGGTAGGATGAGTCGATCATTCTGGAAAGAATCAACAACGTACGACCAAATTTATCAACAGAGAGGATACTTTCGAGGATCTGTATGGGATTTTTATGACCAAAAGGACTTCAGGTTTGTATTTCTCTAATATACAACAGAGACATTATGTTATGGTTTAACGGCAGAGAGACAGGTAATACTTACAGATATTTACAGTCGTTCAATATAATTGACAGTCATGGATGGACAGTCTTAGAAACACACATGCGTACAATCACATCTTGTGAGATGAGATGCATAACAAACGCAGATGGAAAACAAGAAGAGACACAGATACAAATGAGACAAGTGTCGGGATAACATAGATTACTGATTTTATAGAACACCAAAACTCTACATTAAGCTAGAATAGAACCATATCAACCATGCAAAACCATGCAACATAATTGTAAACATGCAAAATACAATAGGCAAGCTGCTAGAGAAGTTAATTGCCAGGAAAATATCAAGCCAGTTAGAGTGGCAAGGTTAGTTAGTTAGTTAGTTAGTTAGTTAGTTAGTCGCAGTTCCAACTTCACAGCAACGGGTCATCCCCATTATGCTCCGTTCCTGTGCCAGTGAATATCACACAAAACGCTCCCCACTACCCAATGTGAAAAGTGGAAAAGACAGGAGTCTCGACAAACAACAGCCCGCACAAATACACTGTGCATAATGCCGCCACCAGAATGTCAACACACCAGTCCCCCACGAAACACCCAATTCATCTCTGATGGAATTGGCAGTCATTTTCCTATCTGAATGTTTCCTAGATGTTCACCCACACAGTCCACGAAAATACAGTTCATCGCTGATGGCAGTGGCAGTCAACCAGAAGCCCAGCAGCCACGCATTTCTGCATAAGGCAAAAACCGGTCAACTCTGGGACATGGCCACCTGCCATCACTCTGAACATGCAGTCATGTTCCAAAAAACCTCAGGCAGATTCAAAAGCATTTTATACGACACTCACAGCTCACAGTGTCGCGCCACGCACTCACTCAGTAGCAGGGTGATGGAACCATCAAGCCTCCTTAGTCGCCTCTTACGACATGCGTGGTAGGCTGCAGTGTTGCTATTCTTTGCTTCCCTTATGGGCCCCGGCAACACACGGGAGCGAGAGGCAAGGTTGTTTCCCGCCTACCCTTGGAGGGTACCCTCAAAACAGAGAAACCTGGACCAACGCAGCAGTTTTTGCCCATGGTGTCTTTGAAGGTTTCCACTCTGGAATTGAAACATGTGCTGCGGCGATTGACCTTGAGGATGCGTACAACAGAGTACCGTCGAATTTGTTAATATTTCAGCTTCTTGAACTAAAGATAAGTCCATTCCTCCTTAGTTGGGTCGCCGCAGCCCTCTTCCAAAGCAAAGTACTTTTTAAATGCGGCAGTTGGACTTCTGAACCAACAACAATATATTCAGGCCTGCCACAGGGATCACCATTATCTCCTGCGCTGTTCAACGCATACACTGTGCGAATCATCGGCGAGCAGATCACAGAACTGGAGAGGACATTGTCATATGCCGATGATGTATTAGCCTATCGTCAGGGTAAGGATAGAGCTCGGGTTGGTGTGGAACTACAAACAGAACTAGATCGCATAAGCACTTGGTGTGTAGCATCTGAGGCAAATGCCAAACCAAGGAAAGCAGCAGTGACATGGTTCTCTTTGAATAACCATATTGTCAACGCTCTAACACCAGCTGTAAATTTGTGTTAAGAGACTGTGGATATAACGCAGGTAATGAATTACCTGGGGATACGTTTTGATCGTAGCCTTGCTTATCTGGGCACACAGACCAGGTAACAAAAGGCCAAGCGGAGTTTGGCTGCGATGCGGGTGATGGCGGCGGCAAAATATGAGCAGCGTCATCTATGTTTTCTTTCTGAGGGTCTGGTCCTATCTGTTTTTGAGGATGTGATGGCGATCCTGACTCTCAGCCATAAGTAGATGGAAAGGTTGGAAAGGATACAGAACGAAGCTTGCGTATTATTCTTGGATGTACAAGAGATACACCATGCAGGGCGATGCGCTACCTTCTTGATTTTCCAACCATTGTGGACAGAATACAAATTTTCCGAGCACTTGCCTACCTCAGAATCAACGCAAACACGCAACATCCACTGCACAATGACATTAAGAAGGTAACGGGCAGCAGGTTAAAAAGAGGAAATTCGTAGATGGGTCAAGCCGAAGACATTCTTCAACAGGTGTGTTGAGAACTTAGAATCTGGCTAGGAGTGTGCACAGGCACCAACATATTTATGTACGTTCTTGTCAGTCTGCATCCAAATAGAGAGGAATTGCAGACAAGAAAATCAGGCCGCTGTGGAGGCGGAAGTACAGACTGTGATCTTCAAGAATTCTGTAGAGGGTGATGCAGTCATTTACACGGATGGGGCGGTCGTTCAACGAGTGAGAAGTTCAGGGCTCAGGCCGGAGAAAGAATTGTGAAGGAAGATTCTGATGCTTTTGCTTTGACCACAAGTAGTTTCACTATGGAAGTCATGAAAGTAAGTAAAGCAATAACATGGCTCCATACACATACATTCAGTAGGGCATCTTTTATTATGACTCAATGCGTATGCTCAAGAAGATAAATATGGGGCGGGTCCGAATAGAGTGGTTGCTGTCTCTGGAGCGATCTCGGCTGGCAAAGATTAATTTAATTTTCGTGCCAGGGCATGTGGGTGTACACAGAAATAGGCCAGCTGACAAGCTTGCAGGTAAGGCTACTACGGAAGACTGACGAGCCATGGACCAGGCTCATATTCTAAATGCTCTTCGGGAAGTGTAACGTTTGTGAGAACCAAGTTATGACTGTGAATCTACACCCACGTTCAGGGTATGAGAGCAGCAAAGTAAAAGAGGTGTGGTCAACCAAGAACACTACGCGGGAAGCCAAAAAAGATTAACAAACCAACACAGATCTGGTCAAGTTAGCCGCTAAATGCTGCGAAATTTACTGAGGAGGTAATCCGAGCCTCTATGGATTGAATGTTTCGATGTGCAACGAGGATGAATTGCTGACTAACTAACTAACTAACTAACTAACTAACTAACTAACTAACTAACTAACTAACTAAGAAACTAAGTAACAAACTAAGTAACTAAATAACTAACTAAGTAACTAACTAACTAACTAACTAACTAACTAACTAACTAACTAAGTAAGTAAATAACTAACTAACTAACTAACTAACTATCTAACTAACTAACTAACTACGTAACTAACTAACTACGTAACTAACTAACTAAGTAAGTAAGTAACTAATTAACTAACTAAGTAACTAAGTAATTAACTAACTAACTAACTAACACACTAAGTAACTAACTAACTAACTAACTAATAAACTAACTAACTAAATAAGCAAGTAAAAAACTAACTAACTAACTAACTAACCAACTTAGTAACTAAATAACTAAATAACTAAGTAACCAACTAATTAACTAACTAAGTAACTAACTATCTAACTAACTAACTAACTAACTAACTAACTAACCATCTTAGTAACTAAATAACTAAATAACTAAGTAACCAACTAATTAACTAACTAACTAAGTAACTAACTATCTAACTAACTAACTAACTAACCAACTAACTAACTAACCAACTTAGTAACTAAATAACTAAATAACTAAGTAACCAACTAATTAACTAACTAACTACGTAACTAACTATCTAATTAACTAAATAACTAACTAACTAACCAACTAACTAACTAACCAACTAACTAACTAACTAACTAAGAAACTAAGTCACCAACTAACTAACTAAGTAACTAAATAACTAACTAAGTAACTAAGTAACTAACTAACTAACTAACTAACAAACTAACTAACTAACTAACTAAGTAAATAACAAACTAACTAACTGTCTAACTAACTATCTAACTAACTAACTAACTAACGAACTAACTAACTAACTAACTAACTAACTAACTAACTAACTAACTAACTAACTAACTAACTAACTAACTAACTAACTAACTAACTACGTAACTAACTAACTAAGTAAATAACTAACTAACTAACTAATTAACTAAGTAATTAACTAACTAACTAAGTAACTAATTAACTAAGTAAATAACTAACTAACTAACTAATAAACTAACTAACTAAATAAGCAAGTAAAAAACTATCTAACTAACTAACTAACTAACCAACTTAGCAACTAAATAACTAAATAACTAAGTAACCAACTAATTAACTAACTAAGTAACTAACTAACAAACTAACTAACTAACTAACTAACTAACTAACTAACTAACCAACTAACTAACTAACTAACTAACTAACTAAATAACTAACTAACTAACTAAGTAACTAACTAACTAACTAATAAACTAACTAACTAACTAACTAACTAACTAACTAAGTAACTAACTAACTAACTAATTAACTAACTAACTAACTAAATAACTAACTAACTAACTTACTAACTACCTAACTAACTAACTAACTAACTAAATAACTAACTAACTAACTTACTAACTACCTAACCTGCTAAATAACTAGCTAACTAACTAAGTAGGTAAGTAAGTAACTAACTAACTAAGTAACTAACTATCTAACTAACTAACTAACTAACTAACTGACTGACTAACTAACTAAGTAACTAACTAACTAACTAATTAACTAACTAACTAACCAACTTAGTAAGTAACTAACACACTAACTAACTAAGTAAGTAAGTAAGTAAGTAAGTAACTAACTAACTAACAACGTAACTAACTAACTAGCTAACTAACTAAATAATTAACTAACTAACTAACTAACTAAATAACTAACTAAGTAACTAAATAACTAACTAATTAACTAACGAACTAACTAACTAACTAAGTAAGTAACTAACTAACTAACTAACTAACTAAGAAACTAACTACCTAACTAACTAACTAACTAAGTAACTAACTAACTAATTAAGTAACTAACTACCTAATTAACTAACTAAGTAACTATCTATCTAACTAACTAACTAACTAACTAACTAATTAACTAACTAACTTAGTAACTAACTAACTAACTAAGTAACTAACTAAGTAACTAACTAACTAACTAACTAACTAAGTAACTAAGTAAATAACTAACTAAGTAACTAACTACGTAACTAACTAAGTAACTAACTAACTATCTAACTAACTAACTAACTAACTAGCTAACTGACTGACTAACTAACTAACTACGTAACTAACTAAGTAACTAACTATCTAATTAACTAACTAACTAACTAACTAACTAGCTAACTGACTGACTAACTAAGTAACTAACTAACTATCTAAGTAACTAACTAACTAACTAAGTAACTAACTAACTAAGTAACTAATTAACTAAGTAAGTAAATAAATAACTAACTAACTAATTAACTAACTAAGTAACTAACTAACTAAGTTACTAACTAACTTAGTAACTAACTAACTAACTAACGAACGAACTAACTAACTAAGTAACTAACTAATTAACTAACTAACTAAGTAACTAACTAACTAACCAACCAACTAACTAACTAACTAACTAACTAAGTAACTAACTAACTAACTAACTAAATAAGTAACTAACTAAGTAACTAACTACGTAACTAACTAAGTAACTAACAAACTATCTAACTAACTAACTAACTAACTAACTAGCTAACTGACTGACTAACTAAGTAACTAACTAACTATCTAAGTAACTAACTAACTAACTAAGTAACTAACTAACTAAGTAACTAATTAACTAAGTAAGTAACTAACTAACTAACTAACTAACTAATTAACTAACGAAGTAACTAACTAACTAACTAAGTAACTAACTAACTAACTAACTAACTATATAAGTAACTAACTAAGTAACTAACTACGTAACTAACTAAGTAACTAACAAACTATCTAACTAACTAACTAACTAACTAACTAACTAGCTAACTGACTGACTAACTAAGTAACTAACTAACTATCTAAGTAACTAACTATCTAACTAAGTAACTAACTAACTAAGTAACTAATTAACTAAGTAAGTAAATAACTAACTAACTAACTAACTAATTAACTAACGAAGTAACTAACTAACTAACTAAGTTACTAACTAACTTAGTAACTAACTAACTAACGAACGAACTAACTAACTACGTAACTAACTAAGTAACTAACTAACTAAGAAACTAACTAACTAAGAAACTAACTACCTAACTAACTAACTAACCAACTAACTAACTAACTAACTAACTAAATAAGTAACTAACTAAGTAACTAACTAACTACCTAACTAACTAACATATTAACCATTGGCTAGAATGTTCTACGTGCGAACATCTTGCTGCGAATCATTTCGGATACTGATTTTCCTGCATTCCATGATGTCAAATTATCTAGCATCTTCTGTATTCTGTGATGTTTAGTGTATGAGAGGATAGCGATAAGAAGGGCAGAATGTCAGACAGACCTCCGTGCCAATTCGTAAAGCTTTGAAAATAAAGTTAGATCGTTCTTATGTTCGTTCGTTCTATTGGTTTCTCCTGCCCCTCCGATCCTCCAACTGACCCGTTTTTAAGACATATTCCAGATTTTCCCTTAATGCCCAATAATGTTAACTGTCTTCTTCTGATGCGAGTAACCAGTTTTCTTTGTGAGTTAATTTATTTCATGGTACTTTCATTGTTTTTTGTGGTAGTCCCAACTATAGAACTGTTGCCCTGATCAGTCATGCAAGTAAAATTTTACTAAATATCATAATGGGAAGACTTCGTAAGAAAATGGAAGAAGAAATTAACGTTGTTCAAGCTGGATTTAGACAAGGAAGAGGAACAAGAGATCATATACTCAATATGATTTTAATAATAGAGAAGTGCAGAGAGTTTAATGTAAACCTATTCTCATGTTTTGTGGATTATTCAAAGGCATTTGACTGTGTACAACATCAGAAACTTTGGGAAATAATGACGAATATGGGCTTTCCACCATATATAATACGAAATAAGAAGGCTCTATCTAGACCAACAAGCAGCGTATAGAATAGATGGCGAGACATCAGAATGGCTTGACATCAAGCAAGGAGTCCGTCCGGGATGTGTGCTGTCACCCTATTTGTTTAACCGGCACGCCGAAAATATAATGAGAAATGCAAAAGATGATATAAATAGGGAGCTATATGATGCCCTAAATATCGGTGGTCTTGATATACCAGAGATTCGGTATACTAATGATAAAGTATTGCTATCCACAACACAGACTGGTATAGAAAACCTAATAGACTCAACCCAATTGAATAGTGAAAATCATAACTTGTATCTTAACATTGCAAAAACAAAGATATAATAATCTACGTTATACATACTAGAAATATATATTTCTAGTATATATATAACGTAGATTATCAATCTGAATATAAAAATACTATTCTCATATTATATAATTAACATCGTATTAAAATATCTTTGAAAAATAAAATCTATTATAATAACCCAAATTATTTCCCCTCAATAAAGAATAGTCTCCCCTTTTCATCTGTCCTTAATAGTCTTCCCCTGAAGGGTAGCTTACCTAGGCAAGCATTAATCGCTCCGCCCATCACGCGACTGTGAGAAATATAATAACCACTGGCCAGCGGTCACGGCTGATAAACGTGCTGATAAATGTGAAGATAATTAAACCTGGCACGCTAGCCGAATTCTACCGAGTAGAAAGTATAATAATGTCGGGTAGTGAAATTTGGAATGTAGAGGTTTTAAATGAACATACAGTCGCGTTAGAAATATATATGGTGAATATGTGTGTACATATATGTGTGTATGTGTGTGTGTGTTTATGTGTGCGTGCATAATGTGTGTGTATGCGTGCAGGAGTCTGTGTGTGTGCAGTGCGTGTGTGTGCGGTGTGTGCGTGTGTGTGCGCGGTGTGTGCGTATGTGTGTGTGTGAGCATGCGCGTGCGCGTAGGAAACTTAAATATTTCATTCGCCTGACGTGTTTATATAAATGCAGTGATGTCTCTTGCGTGTGTGTGTGCGCGCGCATGCGGGTATGCATGCGTGGGTGTGTGTGTGCATGCGCGCGTATGCGCGTGCGCATAGGAAACTTAAATATGTTCTTTGACTGTCATATTTATAAAACTGCAGTGATGTCTCTTGCGTGTGTGTATGTGCGCACATGCGTGTAGGCATGCGTGGGTGTCTGTGCGTGCGTGCGTGCGCATGCGCGTGCGCGTAGATAACTAAATATTTATTTAGCCTAAAATATTTCGATAACTGTAGTGATGTCTCTTCCGCGCGCGCGTGTGTGTGTGTGTGTGCTTGCGTGCGCATGCGTGTAGGCATTTGTGTGTGTGTGTGTTTGCTTGCGTGCGCATGCGTGATGGCATTTGTGAGTGTGTGTGATTGCGTGTGCGCGCATGCGCGTGCGTGTAGGAAACTAAATATTTCTTTCGATAACTGCAGTGATGTCTCTTGCGTGTGTGTGTGCGTGCGTGTATGTGAGTGCGTGCGTGCGCGTACATGTGTGTGTCTGCATGTATGTGTCTGCGCACGCGTGCATGCGCTTTTGTGTGAGTGCGTGCGTGCCTTTGTGTGTGTGTCTGCGGGCGTGTGTGTGTGGGCGAGTGTGTGTGTGTGGGCGTGTATGTGTATGCGGTGCGTACGTGTGTTTGTGCGTGCGTGTGTGTGCGTGCATGTGCATGCGTGGGGTCGTGTGTGTGTGTGTGTAAGTGGTGTGTGTTTGCGTGTGTGTGGGCGTGTGTACGTGTGTACGTGTATGTGTGTTTGAGCGGTGCGTGTGTGCGTATGTGTGTGGGCGTGTGTGTGTGTGTATGCGCGCGCGTATGTGAGTGTGCACAGTGTGTGTGTATGTGCGGTGCGTGTGGGTGTGCGTGTCTGTGCGGGCAGATGCGCGTTGTGTCCCTTGTATGAACGTAATTAACGTTCTTTTTTTTTACCCGTCCATAGAGACTATCTTCCACTGTCATCTCTCTAGGCCAGAAAAGCACACACGATCACACACCCACGCACGACTGCACCCATGCGCGCACGCACACGCACACATGAGACATCATTGTAGTTATAGAAATATGTTAGGCGAAAAGAAATATTTAGTCTTCTATGCTCACGCGCATGAGCGCGCGCACGCATACATACATACACACGCACACACCGCTCACACACTCGCACTTCGGTACACACATATGCACTGCACACACACACTCTTGCACGCATACACACACATACATGCGCACACACATACACACACACATACACATACTTAAACATGCACGCACATACACACATACATGTATACACTTATTCACCACACACACACACACACACACACACACACACACACACACACACACACACACAAACATATATATATATATATATATATATATATATATATATATATATATATATATATATATATATATATATATATATATATATATATATATATAACTCAACTTTATGTTCATTTAAAACCACTACATTCCAAATCTTACTAACTGGCATTATTATTCTTTCTACTATGTAGAATGCGGCTAGCGTGCAGAGTTTAATTATCTTCCCATTTATAAGCACGTGTATCAGTCGTGACCGCTGGTCAGTGGCTATTATATTTCTCAAGGGCGCGTGATGGTCGGAGCGATTAATGCTTGCCTGTTCGCAGGTAAACTACCTTTCATGGGGAGACTATTAAGGAAAGAAGAAAAGGGGAGACTATTCTTTTTTAAGGGGAAATAATTTGGGTTATAATAATATATTTTATTTTTCAAAGATATTTTAATACGATGTTAATTATATAATATGAGAATAGTATTTGTATATTCACATTAATAATCTACGTTATATATACTAGAAATATAGCCATTTATTATTTTATCACAATTAATTTTTTAATGATAATGTTTGCCTTGCTAGTTTTTTTTAAAGAAGATTTTCGCCAATCGCTTAGAGATGATACATGGGTACCCACTATGGACAGCTGCCGAATGTTGGTAACTATCATTATGAGACGTGAAATTTTATTCATGCATCCAACTCTGGATACTCGAGGTAACTCGAGTGATGGAATAAATCATTTTCCAATCTGTCATATTGACTTCGGTCTCCTCATCGAGGGGTTCCATATCTACATGGCGGGGGCTCGATAACACAACGTGCTTGGTCACTCACGCAGCGACTCATGTCACGACGTCCGGTTCGGTTTGCGCCGGTTCGCGTGACGACGTCCTGTTTGGTTCGTGCCGCCGCCGCCGCCACCGTCCGCCCGTGCCGCTCGCCCGTTTGCCCCGGGAGACACCGTATGTAACCCAAGAAAATACCCGCCAATTTTTCAAAATTCTTATGTCGGTTAGTGATGTCATCAATCTGGTGCTAGACTCTTCATATAGTAATATACTACGTCACAAATCTGGTGCTGCACCAGATTTTATAATCCATTACAACGTACCTTACTACTTCGGACTCTCTCACCATAACAGTTACCGGACTCTCTCACTCTAACAGTCATCGGACTCTCTCACCCTATCAGTCATCGGACTCTCTCACCCTATCAGTCATCGGACTCTCTCACCCTATCAGTCATCGGACTCTCTCCCCCTATCAGTCATCGGACTCTCTCACCCTATCAGATATTTCCAGATTTCCTCATCCAATAATAATTCCCCAAACATGTTTCCAAAACACTGTTATATTAACTTATACAACTGTAACCGCATAGTCCACCATTGTTAAATACATTTGTAAAAGAACAGCCTGAGCTTCCATAAATATCAATATGATAATAACATAGTTGTCTGTTGTCATTTCAGGGTCGCAGTTGCTCCTTTTGTATGGCAAACACAAGTCTTTGAAGCCTTTAATTTGATGGCTCAAATTCATTATATGAAACAGTTCAAAAATCAGCCTGTTATTTACAGGGATGGAGCAAATGACGGTAAAAATATATATCACACACATACACATAAATAAACACACGCAAGCATTCACGCACGCAAGCGCACACACATATACACAATATGTTGTGTATGATTTGATAATTTTATATTTAGATGTCTGTCATTGCTTTATGAAATGTCGATGCTTATACCGCCGACACAACTACATAACCTCAAAGTGAGCACACAATAATTTATTCTGGAGGGGATACACATGAAAAAGGTGTAGGAATAATATTAGACGAAAAAACAGCCAAGTCAATTAATGGATACTGGTGTATTTCAGATAGAGTTATTATGGTAAAAATCAAAGGCAAACCAATAGACATAAATATTATACAAGTATATGCACCAACAGCAAGCAGTAGTGATGAAGAAATACAACACTTTTATGACGAAATAGAAATGGCGATGGCTCAAATTGGATCACAAGAAATAAAGATAATACTTGGTGATTTTAATGCAAAAGTAGGAAAGGGAAAAATGGAGGATGTAGTGGGGAATTATGGTTTAGGTACAAGAAATGAAAGAGGGGAAAAGCTAATAGAATGGGCAAATATCAATGATATGATAATTGGAAACAGATGGTTTAAACACCATAAAAGACGACTGTACACATGGATAAGCCCTGATAAGAAAATACGCAACCAAATTGACTACATACTAATTAATAAAAGATTTAGAAATGCTTTAATTAATGTAAAGACAATGCCTGGTGCTGACCGTAATAGTGATCATGTACCACTATGTGGACATATAAAAGTAAGATTAAAGAGAGGGGAAAAAATGGTTAAGAACATGAGACTTAATAAAGAGGTTCTGAAAATAGATAAAGAAATGCAAGAACAATACAGAGTGACTGTGAAAAATAGGTACAATGCAATAACTAAAATACAGAGTATAGATGAACAATGGGAAATGTTAAGGGACTCCATTCATCAAACTAGCAAAGAAGTATTACCGGAGAGAGGCAAAATAGCTAAGAAAAAATTGATGAATGAAGATATCTTAAAACTGATGGACAAAAGAAAACAGAGTAAAAATGACAAACAAGAATACGCTAAGATAAATAAAGAAATAAAAGATAAATGTGGGAAGGCTAAAGAAAGTTGGTTAAACGAGCAATGCAAAAAAATTGAATTAAAATCCATTAATGATACAAAAAATATGCACAGACAAATCAGTGAGCTTACAGGAAGAAAAATAAGAATAAATACAGGGTGTTTGAAATCAAAAACAGGAAAGATAATATTAGAGGAAGATGCTATAATGAAGAGGTGGAATGAGTATATAAGAGAATTATATGAAGGAGAAAGGGAAGAATTAACAGAAGATAGTAACTTAGAAGGTCCACCTATTCTGAAAGAAGAAGTCGCTGACGCTATGAAACGTATGAAGAAAGGAAAAACAGCTGGGCCAGATGAAATTACAATAGAAGAATTAGAAGTATTGGGAGAATTTGGAGTAGATATATTAACCAAAATGTTGAATGATATTTACAGCAGTGGATATTTACCCAGTGATATGCTGAAATCTGTATTTATAGCTATACCAAAAAGACCAGGAGCAATTGATTGTAAAGATTTTCGTACAATTAACCTTATACACCATATCACTAAGCTTCTACTCAGAATCATAATGAGAAGAACCAAAAAGAAAATAAAAATGGAAATTAGTGAAGAACAGTATGGATTTGTGGAAGGAAAGGGCACAAACAATGCAATTTATACATTACGGACACTAATAGAAAGGTCAATAGAGAAACAGAGAGACATATATTTGTGCTTCATAGATTATACTAAGGCATTTGATAAAGTAAAACATGATGAACTGATTAAAATGTTGGAAGATATCAACACTGATTGAAAAGATTTAAGAATAATAAAGAATATTTACTGGAACCAAGTAGCAGCAATTAAAATGGGAAATAAAGAGGGTAGTTACGAACAGATAAAGCTAGGAGTACGACAAGGGTGTGTCTTGTCACCAGATCTTTTCTCCCTGTATAGCGAAGTAATAATGAGAGAGATCAAAGAGATGCCAGGAATACTAGTTGGAGGTTATAATATAAATAATATACGCTATGCAGATGACACAGTATTGGTGGCGGATAATTCAACAGACCTACAACAAATATTAGACGTTGTAGTAACAGAGAGTGCAAGGAAAGGACTCTCCTTGAATATCAAGAAAACAGTAACAGTGGTAATATCAAAGAAAATGGTGACACCAAAATGTGACATAGAAATAGAAGGGAAAATCCTTAACCAAGTGGATAATTTTAGATACCTAGGGGCATTTATAACATCAGATGGAAGATGTACAACAGAGATTAGGAGCAGAATAGGGCAGGCAAAAGCCGCATTTCAGAAAATGAAGAGTATCTTATGCAATAAGTCACTATCATTGAATGTAAGAAAGAGAGTGCTGAAATGCTATGTAGAACCAGTTTTGCTGTATGGCAGTGAATCTTGGAATGTAAATGAACAAATTAAGAAGAAATTAGAAGCAACAGAGATGTGGTTCCTGAGACGAATGTTGCGAATTCCTTGGACTGCCAGAGTAACTAACGACGACTGCCTGAAACAGGCTAACGAAACTAGAACATTATATACAACAATAAGACAGAGACAAACAGCTTTCTTCGGTCATGTGATGAGAAGAGAGGCATTGGAGAACATCGTAACAACTGGAAAGATCGAGGGGAAGAGAGGCAGAGGTAGACCAAGAGAAGTGATGCTGGATGGATTGAGACGGTGGCATGGAGGAATATCAGCAGCAGAGTTGATCCAGAAAACCAAAGACCGAGATCTATGGAAAGCCATGAACGCCTACGCCAGCCGGCACGGCACTTGATGATGATGATGATATATATATATATATATATATATATATATATATATATATATATATATATATATATATATATATATATATATATATATATATATATATAGTAACATATAAAGGCAGGAAATTAGACCCTTTCCAAATAACATCTGGCTTGAAACAGGCTGATGCACTATCGCCGCTCCTTTTCAATCAGGCTCTAGAGCAGTGTTTCCCAACGTGTGGCCTACGCCCCACAGGGGGGCAATTTGACTGTTAAGGGGGGCAATTCGAAAATGGAAGAAATCGGCTGAATATATCAAAACGGGGAGACTTGAGACTGAAGTTAACTAAATTGGAACCTGACATAAGATCTCTTTGCAGCAAGCATCAAGCGCAAGGATCTCACTAAATTTAAATAATAAATAATTACTAATAATTAAAATAATATAGAAAAATCTTTCATTAAAATTATTTTGTACTTGAATTTCAGTTCTCCATTATATGTTTTGAAAATTTACTTACTGTGTTTGCTCAATAATTACCTAGTGATTTCTTCCTAAAACCTATCATTCAAGTTCCTTTAGTGAACATTTCAATTTTTGAATATTAAAAATAATGTATATTTTGAGGGGGGGGGGCGTGGGGCGGGGGAGGGGGGCAATATGAATTTTAGAAAGGCTTAAGTGGGGCATGGTACAAAAAAGGTTGGGAAACACTGCTCTAGAGGAAGGTGTAAGGAAGGTACAGGAGGAATGTGCTATTGGAGGAACTTCCAGACTGCTTGGTTATGCAGATTATATAGATATTACAGGGGAAAATGAACAAAAGACATCGGATATATTGACTTACTTAAAGGAAAAAGTTCAACAAATGGGGCTGGTAATCAAGCAAGATAAAACAGAATATATGGTAATTTCAAGAAAAGGAACGGCTAAAAACTCTGGCCACATACAAATAGATAATATGACCATTAAAAGAACAGAAACATACAAATACCTGGGTATAATCTTCAACTGCTCCAACATAATAAGGGAAGAAATACAAGCTAGAATCAACTCTGGAAATAAGATATACTATGCACTACAATATCTGCAAAAATCAAATGCGCTGTCTCGTAACACCAAGATCACAATATACAAAACACTGATCAGAGCAGTTGTGCTGTATGGATCTGAAACCTGGAGTACAACTAAAGGAGACGAAGCCTTGTTACAAACCTTTGAGAACAAAGTTTTAAGATGCATCTTTGGGCCCATTAGGGATACACAAAGTGGAGAGTGGAAAAGAAGAAAAAACAAAGACATTTATGATCTGTTTAAGTCCCCGCTAATCACTGGTATCATGAAGGCTAATAGACTACAATGGCTGGTGCATATAGAAAGAATGGAAGATATTAGGGAAACAAAACTCGCTTTATATGTATATATATATAGTTTAGTCGACGGATCAACATCACGGCACACGGGTGTAACCCATAAGTGCTCCGTTCTACACCTAACTCAAGCCTGAGTCTGGAGAAACTCTCAGCTCAGTGCACGAACTCCGTAGCAACGGCAAGGATCCTGAAATACTTTGTGTAGATGTTTTAACGTGCGCAACAATACACACGGGCGTCCGATTTCAGTACACAGAGACAAGGGGAGATTCTGTTACTAGAAGTCCCCGTGAAAGATCCCGGTCCTCACTGGGGCTTGAGTCCGGGACCTCCAGCAGTCGAAGCTGACACCATACTTTGAGACCACTCAGCTCCCCCCCCCCCAATATATATATATATATATATATATATATATATATATATATATATATATATATATATAAAAGACGATGTATGTATGTATGTATGTATGTATGTATGTATGGATGTATGTATGGATGTATATATGTATGTATGTATGTATGTATGTATGTATGTATGTATGTATGTATGTATGTATGTATGTATGTATGTATGTGTATAGGGATGTATTTGATGCGTTCGATAACGGTCCATCCGATTGAGATGAAATTTTCTACATGTATTCTTTTCATTCCCGTGCAGCTAACTGTAATAGTTTGTTTGTGTACAACTAGAATTTAATATTTAAATTTACATTATCATTTATATATAGCGAGGGAACTTAACTTAAGAAAAGTTATTTCAAGATGCATAACTTTTAATATCATTGCTATATATTTTATATATAGATTGTTGCATTGTTTTCAAAGATTTATTAACTCTTTGTCTATAGTTATTTACAGACATATCAGTTATAATAAATAATGATCTAATCTTTAAGGCATTTTCAAAGTTTTCATAAAAATAATGCATCTATTTAAACATTGAAAATTTTCTAACTTATCTTATTATTATTAAAGAAGTTATCTATAGTCATGTAGGTGATTAAAAGCTGTTTTCATTAAAAATAATGGATGGTGTGTGGAAGGACATTCGTAAGTTAATTTTTTTTGTTTTTGTTATATGAATTTAATGAGACGCTCCCCGCCAGAAGCTGGGCGAAGCCGCGCCGGGTCAGATAGTTAGACAGACAGAAAGACATATAGTAGGGAACGGGATCTTATATGACTACTTATATGAATTAAATTAGATGCTCCCCACCAGAGGCTGGGCGAAGCCTGGCCGGGTCAGACAGACAGACAGACAAGCAGACAGACAAGCAGACAGACAGACAGACAAGCAGACAGACAGATAGACAGACAGATAGTCGGGAACGGGAGCTTATATGACCACTTATATGAATTAAATAAGATGCTCCCCACCAGGGACTGGGTGAAGCCAGGCCGGGTCAGACAGACAGACAGACAGACAGATAGACAGACAGACAGATAGTCGGGAACGGGAACGGGAGCTTATATGACTACTTATATGAATTAAATGAGATGCTCCCCACCAGAGGCTGGGCGAGGCCGGGCCGGGTCAGACGGACAGGCAGACAGACAGACAGACAGACAGACAGACAGACAGACAGTCGGGAACGGGAGCTTATATGACTACTTATATGAATTAAATGAGATGCTCCCTACCAGGGACTGGGTGAAGCCAGGCCGGGTCAGACAGACAGACAGACAGACAGACAGACAGACAGACAGACAGATAGTCGGGAACGGGAGCTTATATGACTACTTATATGAATTAAATGAGATGCTCCCCACCAGGGACTGGGTGAAGCCAGGCCGGGTCAGACAGACAGACGGACAGATAGACAGACAGACAGATAGTCGCGAACGGAAACGGGAGCTTATATGACTACTTATATGAATTAAATGAGATGCTCCCCACTAGGGACTGGGTGAAGCCGGGCCGGGTCAGACAGACAGACAGACAGACAGACAGACAGACAGACAGATAAATCCCCGCCAGGGGGTGGGCTAAGCCGGGCAGGGTTAGCTAGTATATATATAAAACATCATGTCAGCTGGCGTAGGCGTTC
>CAWUFQ010000031.1:0-15795 GCA_963921405.1 Cepaea hortensis
ATTGTTTTGTATTTCTGAAGCGTCGCCTCCACAATCAACTGTGAAGCGAATAGACGCATTACTGAAACTGAAATGTCAAATTGCGATTTAGTATTTAAGCCAACATATTATTCGTGTTTTAACTTCATACGATATATATATAGTTCTGCAGTGTGCACGTGACAAATTGCAGCGAAAAATACCAGGCAATAAATCGTGCAATATATTGTTTATGTGTTTGTAATTTGTTTGTTCATATTACAACGTTCACTAACATACAGTTAAACAGATCCAAGATAACACTTCAGTACTCACTTTTTGATTTTCAGCGACAGTGATGTTTTAAAACATAAGGTAACGTTATTCTTCTGAAATGCAGCTTTTGCATGACTTATTCTACTCCTAATGTCTGCATTAACATTTTTCAATACGCATGTTGTGGCTGTATGTGTTCCTTTTTGTGCAAAATCTTACAGACCTGCAGAAACACAGTACATGTTAATATTCTTAAAGAAGTAAATCTGTACAGCTATCGCGGAACAGTCATAACATCTGATGGGAGGTGTCTAGATTGATTAGAACAAGAACCGCTATGGCAAAGGTTGCCTTTTGGAAAATGGAAAACATACTGACCAATAAAATAGATGTCAACTACAACAAGAGAAAAGAGCGTTGAAGTACTTCATAAAACCTGTACTTTTGTCCATCCATCCATCATGGGCCATGCCGATAAGCGCAGGCGGTCATGTTTTGCTATCTCACTCGATCACCAGAGTCGTGGATCAGCTTCATGTTTCTGTCTCGACCATGCCACGAGGCTAAGCCATCCAGGTATTTTCCTCTCGGTCTTCCCCTTGGTCTCTTACCAGTTGTCACCAAGTTCTCCAATTCATTTCTTCTCATAACATGCCCAAAATATTTTGACTGTCTGCGTGTCACAAAATAAAACCGTGTGTTTAACCGGTTGATTATTATAGAGGATTTTTTTGATTAACCGGACTATCTGCTAAGCAACAAGGGTTTCAACGAATACAGAGAAAACATTCATAGTTGTGGCTACACGTGTTTCCAAAACAGGTCGGGCAGAAATAACAAGTTGTACTTGTACATCTGGTTGACGGATTGGCCACTGTCGGAAGTGCGGGGAGCCGAATCTCGACATCGCCTTGACAGGTTTGTCAACATTTGAATACAAATGGAAGCAGTGGGGTCATAGTGGCAATCGGATGTTGGCAAACACCTGCCGGACATGAACAACTTCACGTGCACAATGTAAGCTTGTTTGGAAAACCATTAATGACAACTTTGACAAGGACTAAAGCCAGGAAAATAGATTCTTGACAATGGCTGATATGTCCAAATAACACCTGTGGGGACAGGAAGAATACAGTCACGTGACCAATTAGAGGTTTTGCCATAAACCATGATTGGAGATGGGGAGTTGACCAAAACCCGTGGATTAGGATGGACGTGTTTGTGGGAGAGCTCTACAGTGTTAGATTAATTTAACATTAACTAGCATGTGCCGTTATGGCAAAGTGTAGTAGCCATCCCGGGAATGAGGCGGTTTTTACATAAGGTAGTCAATATAGTCTATTAGTTCTACTTAATATAGACTGTGGCCTTGTTAAACTATAGTGTGATGATTAGCACTGTTAGTGGAAACTAGTTAGAGTAGAATAGTGATATTAACTCTGCTAGTTAAGAATAGATTAGTGAAGTGTTGATAATCTTTACTAGTTGAAAATTGAGTAATGAGGGATAATTGGGATCTTCCCGTAGGTGTCCCTGGTGGGCGGGGTTCCGCATTCTGTTTGCTGATTTTTTTCTTTGCCATAGCCTGATTCGGCTCTAGGTGGGTAGCTAATCTGCTCTATGACTAATTCTAGTTAGCTAAAGATCATTAAGCAAGGTGATAGGCTTACACTCAGCCGAAAGGATCAGTGACTAGTACTATCACCAGATGTGTTGTTTCTATCCTAGGTTCCCTACCAGATCCAAGGAAACTCTACAAGTTTTGGGAAAGAATTAAAAAACCCATTCTGAAGAACACCAGTTCAAGAGTCACTAGAGTTGCATACAGAAACATAACTTACGCTAGAAGGAAATTGATTCATCAAAGAGAGTGATGCATATTGATGCACCACACAGCATTAGACAGTAGTAACGAACCGAGAACCGGCTAAGAGTACCTAGTGTTAGTACAGTAACAATTAACATTAGTAATTAGCACTTATGGACTGAATGGTTCGATGTGCAACGAGGATGATCTGTCGACTAACTAACTAACTAACTAACTGCGTACACACTGCAAAAGACTCGTGCAGTTTGTTTAGGAACATTAGGAACGGACATTGGGTAGAGCGCAACCGGTCCATGATTAACTGTTAATACCACCGGTGTCTATTTCGGATGTTCATGAAATTGGATTACCAGAGGTCTACAGAGGCAAAGCATTATCCGGCAAGATGGTTCCGGCAACGGGTGAGACGTACTTGTTCTGACGTAACGTGCTGTGGTCTATCTTTGCTGGGATCAGCTGACTGAGTTGATGTCTGAGAGACAGAGTCTACACACTTTATAGAACACGTCACACATTTTCTTCGCATACACGTCTCATACACGTTACACTTTTATTTTAATAAATTAATCTTTATTAATTTCTAGAAGCAAGAGTTGTTGAGTATGTTGCGTTGGGGAAGTATGAGAAGGGGGCATAGTACGACAGTGAGAGAGTGATAGGAAAAGGTGTCCATAGGCTGATGGAGTGTGTTGGACGGAAGCTGGTGGATTCTCCAGAATATTGAGAGGAAAAAAATATTATAATGTGGGTGTCGGATCTCCTCACTCCAGGGACGACACTTTAAAGGAGGACACGACATTATTGGGGGCCCGTCCGGGATCTTTGGACAGCGGGATCTCTCGTAAACGTGATATTTGGACAGCGGGATCTATCGTAAACGGGATCTTTGGACAGCGGGATCTATCGTAAACGTGATCTTTGGACAGCGGGATCTCCCGTAAACGGAATCCTTGGACAGCGAGATCTGCTGCAAGCAGGAACCTTTGACAGTGGGATCTTCTGACAACGGGGTCTTTGGACACGGGATCCTTAGTTATAAGAGGGAGATATCATTTTGGAGAATCCAGCTAGAGTGAATGTGGATAGGGGTTAGGACTAATATCTTACCTGTTCACACTTCACACGTCTGCATAGGTCTGTGGTCCTGATTCTACTCTTGTCACTGAGTGAATGTACTGTGTGTGGTAATATCTAGATTTATAGTACTTGTTTATATATCGGTATAGTAATTTGCAGTTATATTGTACTAGACCTGCTAGCTTACCTCTCTGTATAATGGCCACCCCTAAACTTAGCACGTTAGAATTAAAGGCAAGGGGGGAAGAAATGGGATTGGCTGGGTCTTCTCTAACGGATTACATACAGGAAGTGGAGAGAGAGTATCGTCAAGCGGAACGGGAAGAGCGAAAGGCCGAGTTGGAATTGAGAAGGGAAGCTGAGCAAGCAGCTAGGAAATTTGAAGCTGAGCAAGCAGCTAGGAAATTAGAAGCTGAACAAGAAGCACAGAAAAGGGAGCACGAGTACCGGATGCGGGAACTCGAGCTCAAGAGTCAATCTAATGGAGAAACTGAGGGAGCAGTTGGAGGTTCCTCCATCCCAGGATCAACACCAGTAGGTGGACATGGGTACCAGGCTATGAAGTTTCCTTTAGCGGTCTACGAGGAGGACAAAGAGAAGATTGACCAATACCTTCAACGCTTCGAGGCTATGTCAGTTGCTATGGGTCTGGAGCGTAACAAATGGAATCTTAAGCTATCCCAGGGATTACGCGGGACCGGTTACGAGGTTTATACTCGCCTGCCACCAGGACATGAGAACAATTATGACGAGTTAAAGACGGCTCTGCTGAAACGATTTGAGGTTACGTCACATACCTACCGGAAAAAATTTCGAGCAGCGAAACGAGAACCGGGAGAGTTGTTTGCCGCCTACAGTTTGCGTCTTAAATCTTATCTCCATAAGTGGATGGGTTTGGCTGGGTTCGCACATGACTATGAGAGTCTGGAAGAGCTCATGGTGGTCGACCAGCTGAAGAAGCAAATGTCTAAACCTCTCAGGACGTTCCTGGGAGAACAAGGAGCGGAACGTATTGACCTCGTGAATAAATTAGCAGAACGGTTCGTCGAGGTACATGGGGAGGCAGGGGAGAACCTTTCCACCAACTCCAAAAGTCAAGAGAAACATGACAAGAAGAAAGCCAAAAACACAGGAACAAAAAAGTGGGAACCTTATGTGCAAAAATCAGAGGATAGTTCAGAGAAGAAGAAGGAGGGAAGCAAGAGCACTTCAAGCTCTACACCTAAACGACCGTGGTCGGAGAAGTGGTGTTCAATTTGTAAGTCACCCTCTCACAATACGAGGGACTGCAAATCGAAGGCTAAGAACCCTCACTTCGCAGCATGTCAAGTGACTTCCAAGGAGGTTGTCACGGAAAATGCCAAGGTCAACAAGGAAGCTCGCCACCAGGAGAGCTCACTCAAGTCCGACAATAGAAAATCTAGGACAGGGAAATGGTGCAACCAATGCCAGTCGAATACGCACAATGCTATTGACTGCAAGGGAATGTCAGGAGACACTCAATTCGTCGTGTGCTCAGGGAAACCTAAGGTGGAGCCCACCGAACAGGTCGAGGCCGAGGAAGAGACTCCAGACCAGGAAAAACCACCTGTAGTGGAATTGGTAGAGGTTAACGGTCGTCAAGTGGAGTGTTTATACGACACAGGACTGGACGGGGAGGCCGTGATTTCTGCGGATCTGGTACATCCAGAACAATTCACAGGTGAAACATTGGACATACAGCCTGCACAGAAGAGTGCTGTAACCATGAAGTTGCCCATTGCTAATGTGGAGATTCGGTCAAGGTACGTCACCGGCACCATCAAGGCCGCTGTATTGACCGATCCCATTTTTCCAGTCATCCTAGGTTGCCGGTATGTCTTTCTGGGAATGCCCAGGGAGCCAATTCATATGGGAGCAATGCAGACTCGCTCTCAGACGAAAACGGAAGAGGCAGACGCAATTGTGACTAACCCAATGCCGGGGGAGCTACGAACTGCCCAGAGTGAGGATGATACTTTACGTCCTTGCTACAAAAAGCTGCAGAAAAGTGCTGATCCACCAGGACGGGGGCAGTACTACATGAAGAATAGGATACTCTACAGGAGAGCAGGAAGGGGAGACAACCTATACGGTCAGTTGGTCGTCCCAAAAGCTCACAGGTCCCAGATTCTTCATATGGGGCATACCATCTCCTTTAGTGGACACATGGGTATTGCCGCCACCATGCAGCGGATTTCCTGCCACTACTATTGGCCGGGAATGACAGATGATGTGCGTCGGTATGTGAAGTCATGCCCTGAGTGCCAGAGGGTG
Source organism: Cepaea hortensis (assembly GCA_963921405.1). Taxonomy (NCBI): domain Eukaryota; kingdom Metazoa; phylum Mollusca; class Gastropoda; order Stylommatophora; family Helicidae; genus Cepaea; species Cepaea hortensis. The sequence continues at coordinate 5,435 of CAWUFQ010000031.1, forward strand.
GCACCGAAACACTGGACAGCACCGGTGATGTTGGGTGAGATGCCCAGCATGAACTCTCCTTTCGAGAGGGTAGCCATCGATATCGTGGGTCCACTTCACAGGACTAGGAAGAGGAACATGTATATACTCACAATGGTGGATTGCTGTACAATGTGGGGTGAGGCTATACCGTTGACCACGATTGACTCGAAAAGAGTGGCGGACGCACTGATGGAGGCCTTTACCAGATTAGGCTTTCCGGATCAAATTCTGACGGACAATGGATCTCAGTTTTGTGGAAAACTCATGGAGGAGGTATTTAGGGTGTTTCACTCTAACCACATACATACCAGCCCTTACCACCCTCAAGCCAATGGACAAGTAGAGCGTTTCAACGGCACGTTGATGACAATGCTCAGGAAACTAGCGCAGGAAAAACCTGATAGGTGGGATGAATATATCCCAGCCGCACTCTTTGCCTATCGGGAAGTTCCTCATGGCTCAACAGGACTACCACCCGCTACGTTGCTGTTTGGTCGTCCAATCAAAGGACCGTTGGAAGCCATGTTGAGGAGTTGGACTGAAGAGGGGACGTCAGAAGAAGTGATCTCATCCTATCAATACGTGGAGGAACTGAAAGAAAAACTCCATAAGGGATGGACTCTGGCAAATCAAAACTTGAAAAAGGCCAGGAAAAGACATGCGGCTTACTACAACCGTAGGTCTAAAGAAAGATCTCTAGAGGTGGGAGATAAAGTCTTGTTGCTACTCCCAACGGGAAACAACAAACTGGAGATAGGTAGGCAAGGACCATTTCCCGTGGAAAGGGTGATATCCAGAACCAACTATCAGATCCGGATCCGGGGAAAGTCGAAGATTTTCCATATCAATCTCTTGCGGAAATATGAAGAGAGACCCGGAGACAAGGCAGCGCACCTCATGGCAATGGCAGTTGCAGTGGAGACGGAAGTGGGAACCAGCGAGGGCAGGGAATATCCCTTGGTACACCAGGAAACCTATAGGGATGTGCAAGTGAACCCTGATCTGACCTCCCAGGAGAGGGAAAAGATAACCCAGGTTCTCAAGTCTCATAAGGAGATACTGACGGATAAACCAGGACGAACGAGGTTGGTGGAGTTCGAGATGACTTTGACCACACAGGAGCCTGTTCGCCAAAAGGTTTACCCAGTGCCATTCTCTAAAGAAAAGGCCCTGGAGGAGGAAATACACAAATTGCTGGAGGATGATGTGATTGCACCATCCACATCCCCATACAATGCGGGGGTAGTTTTGTTACGCAAACCAAGTGGAGAACACCGGTTGTGTATAGATTACCGACTTCTGAACAGTCACACACAATTTCAGGTGGAACCTTTGCCGAATCCAACTCAGTTATTCGCTAGGCTCCATAAGGCTCGGTACTTTTCAAAGGTGGATCTGAGTCGGGGGTACTATCAGATACCAGTCAAACCGGAGATTCGACCACTGTTAGCTTTCAGTACACCCAGGGGACACTACGAATTCAAGGTCATGCCCTTTGGACTCAGCAATGCACCCAGTGTGTTTACACGCATGATGAGGACTTTACTAGATCCGTTACAGGATCCGTCCATCATCTCATTCATGGATGATATTCTGATTTCCAGTGACAGCTTGGATGACCACTTACAATCCTTGGAGAGAGTGTTTAATAGGCTCAAGGAAGCAGGGCTTACTGCTCGTCCAACCAAGTGCATGATTGGTTACCAGACTCTGGAATTTCTAGGTCACACCATCACTCCAGGACACATTGTTCCAGAAGAGAAGAACCTGGAGAAAATCAGAAATGCACCAAGGCCAAAAACGAAGAAGGATGTGCGATCTTTTCTCTCGTTGTGTGGGTTCTACCACAAATTTATCCCACATTTCACTGAACTGGGAGCTCCGTTGACGGAAACCTTGAAAAAGGGATTCCCGGACCAAATCATTTGGACACCAGAATGTGAGAATGCCTATAGTCAGTTAAAGGAGGCCTTGGTCAGCAAACCTGTATTACAGCTCCCTGACCTTTCCAAACAATTTGTGTTGAGAACGGATGCAAGTGCCATTGGAATTGGAGCCGCTTTGTTACAGGAAGGAAAAGACGATGCTTCGGTTTTGAAACCTGTTGCATACGCAAGTAAGAAACTTCTACAGGCGGAGAGGAATTATTCAACCGTCGAGAGAGAGTGCTTGTCACTCGTATGGGCAGTGCAAAAATTTCAGCCATATTTGTATGGAGTTAAGTTTCGGGTCCAGTCGGATCATCAGCCCCTGATGTTCCTGGCTACTTCTCAGAAGCTCAACGCACGTTTGATGCGGTGGTCGTTGTTACTTCAACCGTATAATTTCACAGTAGAGCACATTCCTGGGAAGGAAAATGTTGGAGCGGATTTCTTGTCAAGACACCCAGCTCCTGAAGATGAAGAATGAATCATCTGGATTAAACTCACGGTGGAGAAGAGTGAGATGGACTACTCTCTTAGGAGGGGGCCTATGTCACAAAATAAAACCGTGTGTTTAACCGGTTGATTATTATAGAGGATTTTTTTGATTAACCGGACTATCTGCTAAGCAACAAGGGTTTCAACGAATACAGAGAAAACATTCATAGTTGTGGCTACACGTGTTTCCAAAACAGGTCGGGCAGAAATAACAGTTGTACTTGTACATCTGGTTGACGGATTGGCCACTGTCGGAAGTGCGGGAGCCGAATCTCGACATCGCCTTGACAGGTTTGTCAACATTTGAATACAAATGGAAGCAGTGGGGTCATAGTGGCAATCGGATGTTGGCAAACACCTGCCGGACATGAACAACTTCACGTGCACAATGTAAGCTTGTTTGGAAAACCATTAATGACAACTTTGACAAGGACTAAAGCCAGGAAAATAGATTCTTGACAATGGCTGATATGTCCAAATAACACCTGTGGGGACAGGAAGAATACAGTCACGTGACCAATTAGAGGTTTTGCCATAAACCATGATTGGAGATGGGGAGTTGACCAAAACCCGTGGATTAGGATGGACGTGTTTGTGGGAGAGCTCTACAGTGTTAGATTAATTTAACATTAACTAGCATGTGCCGTTATGGCAAAGTGTAGTAGCCATCCCGGGAATGAGGCGGTTTTTACATAAGGTAGTCAATATAGTCTATTAGTTCTACTTAATATAGACTGTGGCCTTGTTAAACTATAGTGTGATGATTAGCACTGTTAGTGGAAACTAGTTAGAGTAGAATAGTGATATTAACTCTGCTAGTTAAGAATAGATTAGTGAAGTGTTGATAATCTTTACTAGTTGAAAATTGAGTAATGAGGGATAATTGGGATCTTCCCGTAGGTGTCCCTGGTGGGCGGGGTTCCGCATTCTGTTTGCTGATTTTTTTCTTTGTCATAGCCTGATTCGGCTCTAGGTGGGTAGCTAATCTGCTCTATGACTAATTCTAGTTAGCTAAAGATCATTAAGCAAGGTGATAGGCTTACACTCAGCCGAAAGGATCAGTGACTAGTACTATCACCAGATGTGTTGTTTCTATCCTAGGTTCCCTACCAGATCCAAGGAAACTCAACAAGTTTTTTGGGAAAAAAATCAAATCCAAAAGGGAAGAACACCAGTTCAAGAGTCACTAGAGTTGCATACAGAAACATAACTTACGCTAGAAGGAAATTGATTCATCAAAGAGAGTGATGCATATTGATGCACCACACAGCATTAGACAGTAGTAACGAACCGAGAACCGGCTAAGAGTACCTAGTGTTAGTACAGTAACAATTAACATTAGAAATTAGCACTTATGGACTGAATGGTTCGATGTGCAACGAGGATGATCTGTCGACTAACTAACTAACTAACTAACTGCGTACACACTGCAAAAGACTTGTGCAGTTTGTTTAGGAACATTAGGAACGGACATGGTGTAGAGTGCAACCGGTCCCTGATTAACTCTTAATACCACCGGTGTCTATTTCGGATGTTCATGAAATTGGATTACCAGAGGTCTACAGAGGCAAAGCATTATCCGGCAAGATGGTTTCGGCAACGGGTGAGAAGTACATGTTCTGACGTAACGTGCTGTGGTCTATCTTTGCTGGGATCAGCTGACTGGGTTGCTGTCTGAGAGTCAGAGTATACACACTTTATAGAACACGTCACACATTTTCTTCACATACACGTCTTATATACGTTACACTTTTATTTTAATAAATTAATCTTTGTTAATTTTTAGAAGCAAGAGTTGTTGAGTATGTTGCGTTGGGGAAGTATGAGAAGGGGGCATAGTACGACAGTGAGAGAGTGATAGGAAAAGGTGTCCATAGGCTGATGGAGTGTGTTGGACGGAAGCTGGTGGATTCTCCAGAATATTGAGAGGAAAAAAATATTATAATGTGGGTGTCGGCTCTCTTCACTCCAGGGACGACACTGTAAAGGAGGACACGACACTGCGTCTAATATCTCTAATCAGTTTACGATCTTCATTTGTTTCTTGAAGGATTGGTCTTTCTGTCTGTCCATGGTATTCTTTGCATTTTCCTCAGAAACCACATTTCTACAGCCATCAGATTTTTTTCAGCTTGACTGCTCATTGTCCAAGTTTCACATCCATACAAAAGTACAGGTTCTCAACACTCTTTTTTCTCTTTTCAATTGACATGTATGGATGTGAAAAGCGGACAATGAGCAAACAAGCTGAAAAACATCTAATTAGTAAACATTTTTTGTGTGTGTGGAAAATGCAAAAAATACCACGGACAGACAGAAAGCCCAAACTAGCAAGTCCTACAGCACCGAAGTACTACATAAAACCTGTACTTAAAATACACCTGTAAACTGATTAGAGATATTTATTAAACGTTGACAGTCAAGATTGTTTGGGCATGTTATGAGAAGAAATACACCAGCAAACTTGGCAACAACCGGCAAGACTGAGGGGGAAAAGAACAAGGGAAGGCAGAGAAGTAAATATATGGATGGCTTGACCACATGACATGGTCGAGACAAGAACATAGCATAAGGGCTCTATGTGCGTGCGTGTGTGTGTGTGTGTTGCTTGACTTATTGTTGATTAATATACGGACAAGGGTCCGTAGAGTGGCCGGTAGAGGGTTCATAGAGTTGTCGACGAGGGTTCGTAGAGTGGTTCGACCAGCCTTTAAAACAGTGGTTCATAACCTTTTTTGGCCCTGCTCCTCTTCACCACATTTTCAGAACGTCATTCCCCCACCCCCTATCGTATTTCCTACCGAAAAATTTGGCCCGTGCCCCCCTTCACCATATTTTCAGAGCGTCATCCCCCCCCCCCTTTCGTATTTCCTATCTAAAAATATGGCCCGTGCCCCCTTCACCATATTTTCAGAACGTCATCCCCCCTTTCGTACTTCCTACTTAAAACACACCCCCCGCTACTACACAGTATACGTAATAATGGAAGCACATACTAAAACAAGTCTAGACGTCCACATAAAATGTGATTTGTGAGTCTACCTTAAACCGTAAAGTATGAAGGCAAAACAATATCAAGTAATCGGTTCTTGTATTAGCGCAATCTTGAAATAATCTTCATTTCCCCCCCCCCCCCCCCCCCCCCCCCCACTGGAAACCCTAAAATTCCCCCACTGGTTGAGAACCACTGCTTTAAAACGTGATGCTACAAGCATTTGACATACCCACAGTAGATTACTATTACGGGACTTTTATTTTTTTAATTCAAAGAATAAACAAGTCAAACAGTACTATTGCCATAACATGTATTTTTATGGCTATCTTTCAATCCTACATTGCATGTTGCAACAGTTCTGAGCATTGAATAAAATTTTCCAACCTTGAAATTCATTTGTGAAGAAACGTGGACGTTAAGTCTTTTTGACAGGCCAATTTCTTTCCTTTTTGTGCAATATCTTGCAGACCTGCAGGAACTAAATTAATGCTGACTACGATGAGACGCTCTTGTCTATAAGGGAGTTCTGAAATAATCTAATGTTCGTTTTGGCCGCCTTGCAAGAGTTATAGAACACAGGGAACCAATTATTGTCGCGGTGTGTTTTTGTCGCGTGTTCTGACAGTATGTAGTTCGGCTGATCACGACATCGTTGGATTCTGTTCACTTTTTCTGCAAGCTGCTGACATTCACGGAAACCATAGATGGCCTGTTAAATACGAGCTGTCTTACGTCCTACTGATTGCACACAGCGGTTTTGATTCTTCTTTTTGTTCTTCCTCTTCTTCTTTAATTTCTTCTTGTTCTTCTTGATTTTCTTCTTGTTCATCTTGATTTTCTTCTTGTTCTTCTGGATTTTCTTCTTCTTGTTCTTCTTGATTTTCTTCTTGTTCTTCTTGATTTTCTTCTTGTTCTTCTGGGATTTGCTTCTTCTTGTTCTTCTTGAACTTGTTGTTATTGTTGTCCTCCTCCTCCTCCTCCTCCCTCCTCCTCCTCCTCCTCCTCCTCCTCCTCCTCCTCCTCCTTCTTCTTCTTCTTCTTCTTCTTCTTCTTCTTCTTCTTCTTCTTCTTCTTCTTCTTCTTCTCTTCTTCTCTTTCTTCTTCTTCTTCTTCTTCTTCTTCTTCTTATACTTCCTGTCCTTCCCGTCCTGTCCTGTCCTGTCCTGTCCTGTCCTGTCCTGTCCTTCCTTCCTTCCTTCCTTCCTTCCTTCCTTCCTTCCTTCCTTCCTTCCTTCCTTCCTTCCTTCCTTTCGTTATGCGCCTTCTTTTAGCCCTACCTGCTTCACCACCACTATAACTACAATTTCTACTATCAGTGCAACCAACACACCTTCATTCCATCTACTTTACCGCATTCGCCCCCCCCCCCCATTCCCTGTTTTTTCCTCGCCATATTTATCATTAGGAACTAATTTTAATCATCGTGAAAACCAATTTTATTATACAATTACTTATATTACTGAATAAATTTGGGAGCAAAGACAGGTCTGCCGCACTCCCATCACTCCATCTCTATCTCTTCTCTCTCTCCCTCCCCATTGCTCTCTGTCTCCCTCTCTGTCTCCCCCTCTATCTGCCTCCCTCTCTCTCCCTCTTTCTCCCCTGTCGCCCTCTCTATCCTTCCCCACGCCCTCTCTCTCTCTCTCTCTCTCTCTCTCTGTCTTCATCTCTGTCTCCCTCCCCTCTCTGTCTCTCCTCTCTGTCTTTCTCTCTCTCCCCTGTCTCTCTCTCTATCCTTCCCCATCCCTCTCTCTCTGTCCCCCTCTGTGTCTCCCCCTGTCTCCCTCTATCATTCTCCCTCTCTGTCTTTCCCCCTCTCCCTCTGTCTCTCACTCAATACATAATATAAGTAAAAGTATGTAAAGGACCCCCATCCCCGCCATAAAGTGTAATAGGTTCTCATCCGCACTATCAGAGTGTCCCTTGTGTATCACAGGAGCACCCGCATGGCTTCATTCTGTATGCGCTCTAGTTTCACTATCTGACTCTCTGACCCTGTTGCAGCCCTTGTCCATGCTCCGATACTGAGAAGTCTGATGTAGATAGACTATGAACAACACTCTTTGCTCCATGTGTAAATTCTGCCATAGTATTCAGTGCACCAAGTCCCTTCTTAGATCTCTAACAATGCCTTCCACGCTATCCACGAATGACAGACTTCTGTCGAAGGTGATTCCTAGGTACTGTAGACTTCTTTCTCTGTTAACATTTCTGCTGTTTATTGTGAGTGAGACGCTTTCCTTAGCAATCCTATTGTAGAGAGAGCACCATAACACAGACGCCGTATTTGGGCTGATGACACCACCTATCTATGTGCATCAGTCAACTGCTTCCTGCAACATTTGGTCAGTTAGCTTCACTGGTTCTCTCTCCCTCCCTCTCCCTCACCTTTTGCATATACGCAAGGACGTCATCTGCAATTGTCAGCATTCTTTCAATTCCTGGTGCTTCAATGTTTGCAATCTTCCTTGTGTAAACATTGAATAACAGGCAAATTGCAGAGTATTGTGGTAATCCCGCGGTAATAATACACACCTCCGAAGTCCAAGAACCTTGGCAGAGGCCTTGGCAGAGGCGACCCTACAAGAGTGCAGGATAGCTGATATCCAATTCATCACCGAGAGATATCAACCACCCTTCTCTATAAGAGTGTGCATTATGAGATCATATCTAAGGGGATATCTAGGAGGCAGAGACTTAAAGTAAAACAACAAACAATTCAGGAGCGTGGGAAAATATACAAAGGGGCCAGCCACTACTTTCAGAACACGTTTGCCAAGATAAAAGTACAAGGGTAAACCAGCAAAAAGATGGCGTTAGAGCCCACGGAAGAGTTCTGTCACCAAAATTATTCGCAGCACATATAAATATAACATTACAGACATTTTCCCAGCAAGAGTACAGACGACCTAGCTAAATGGATATCTGAAAAAAAATATATGAGTACAACTGACAGTAGAATGCAGCAAGCCCAGTTAGTGTTAGAGGAATGGTATAATCACGGCTAGAGAAGCTAAATGAGGAGAAAAAATAAAATGTTGCACTCTAAGTAGTAGTAGTAGTAGTAGTAATAGTAGTAATAGTAGTAGTAGTAGTAGTAGTAGTAGTAGTAGTAGTAGTAGTAATAGTAGTAGTAGTAGTAGTAGTAGTAGTAGTAGTAGTAAACGTTGCATGTGGTTGTGTGTGTGTGATTGCCCGTGTGTATGTGTGATTGTCGTAACAATTCATGTTCACTTGTTTGTTTTTATATTAATATTCTGAGTCAAGAAAGACTATAATTATTTCAAGAAAAAGCACTTTGACTGAATAACTGCGGCCAACTTTCACTACAGGAAATATTTACATATACAGACACGGAAATGTGAAGACAAACATCAAATATAACGGTCATTTTCAAAAACAAAACACTTCAAGTCAGTTTACGTCAGATGTCACAGTTTCAAATGGTGTGTCTTATTTTTTTTTTCTTTTTCTTTATAAGCAAAGAATAAATTTGTGCATATTTGAATTGTGAAAATTGTGTACATTCCTATCAAATTGAACGATAGTTAATCATTGCAAGCGCTAAACTAACCTTCCATAATCGCCTGAAACGGACAATATTGATGTATGACAATTGTGCAGATGAAATTACCCCGGCATTTTATTTAAATTATCTGTGTAATAATAGTGTGTTTATTTGGGACAGTGGTTTTAGTGTGTTTATTTGGAACGATGGTCTTAGATGCGCTTGGTTCGAATAAGAAGACGTGATTTTGTACATTTATTGTAGTCGATTTGTTAGTCGTCAGGCTCACTAGCTGAAGTGCTAGAAGAGTGGACCACGTTTCAACGTCACCTGGCGGTTATCTTCTTCTTCTTCTTCTTCTTCTTCTTCTTCTTCTTCTTCTTCTTCTTCTTCTTCTTCTTCTTCTTCTTCTTCTTCTTCTTCTTCTTCTTCTTCTTCTTCTTCTTCTTCTTCTTCTTCTTCTTCTTCTTCTTCTTCTTCTTCTTCTTCTTCTTCTTCTTCTTCTTCTTCTTCTTCTTCTTCTTCTTCTTCTTCTTCTTCTTCTTCTTCTTCTTCTTCTTCTTCTTCTTCTTCTTCTTCTTCTTCTTCTTCTTCTTCTTCTTCTTCTTCTTCTTCTTCTTCTTCTTCTTCTCTTCTTCTTCTTCTTCTTCTTCTTCTTCTTCTTCTTCTTCTTCTTCTTCTTCTTCTTCTTCTTCTTCTTCTTCTTCTTCTTCTTCTTCTTCTTCCTTCTTCTTCTTCTTCTTTTCTTCTTCTTCTTCTTCTTCTTCTTCTTCTTCTTCTTCTTCTTCTTCTTCTTCTTCTTCTTCTTCTTCTTCTTCTTCTTCTTCTTCTTCTTCTTCTTCTTTCTTCTTCTTCTTCTTCTTCTTCTTCTTCTTCTCTTCTTCTTCTTCTTCTTCTTCTTCTTCTTCTTCTTCTTCTTCTTCTTCTTCTTCTTCTTCTTCTTCTTCTTCTTCTTCTTCTTCTTCTTCTTCTTCTTCTTCTTCTTCTTTTCTTCTTCTTCTTCTTCTTCTTCTTCTTCTTCTTCTTCTTCGTTCTTTCTTCTTTCTTCTTCTTCTTCTTTCTTCTTCTTCTCTTCTACTACTATTACGACTACTACTACTACTACTACTACTACTACTACTACTACTACTACTACTACTACTACTACTACTACTACTACTACTACTACTACTACTACTACTACTACTACTACTACTACTACTACTACTACTACTACTACTACTACTACTACTACTACTACTACTACTACTACTACTACTACTACTACTAATACTACTACTACTACTACTACTACTACTACTACTACTACTACTACTACTACTACTACTACTACTACTACTATACTACTACTACTACTACTACTACTACTACTACTACTACTCTACTACTACTACAACAACACAACAACAACTACTTA
>CAWUFQ010000032.1:0-30000 GCA_963921405.1 Cepaea hortensis
TATTGGCCACCTATTCCCCCGTGAACTCAGGTCTATAAAATATGATGGCTTTATCATACACAGACCCATATCAGAAAACCGCGCTCTGGGTTACAGAGAAGATGATAGTTATAATGATGGTAGTGATAATACATATAATGGTACTGTGTTGGAAGTGTGGTTCTGGTGGTAGCTGTGTTAGTGGTCTTGTCGGTGGCGACAATGTTACTGCGATTATAGTTCTCATTCATTCATTCTTCTTCTTCTTTATGTTCGCTCCCTTGAACTCAAGTGTAGTCCTCACCGCCACCGCCGCTGGTGGTACTTGTGCCGGTGCCGATGCCGTTGTCGGTGGTGAACTTGATTTGCGTGTAGGTCTGCTTCCCTTTACGGTGTCCCTGGCCATCAGGCGAACCCACTCTGACTTCAGAGAGGTATTCATTCATTCAGTAGCATGTGCTTCGCAGAACCCCGCTCCCATAACAACTTTCCGGAAAAATTCTCGATCATAAGCAAGATGTCCCGCGTCTGATACACCCATCTGGAGATCATCCGCCACATCCTGCACCCATCTTCTCTTTGGCCTTCCTCTTCCTCTCTTCCCAGACATATACCCTTCCATTATTGTTCTCTCCAAACTTTCGTGACGTTTCAAGTGACCAAAATATTTCAATTTTCTTTGTTTTATCGTCTTTAATAGCCAACCTTCTTTAATATTCAGCTCTTGAAGTATGGATGCATTTGTTCTTTTTTATTTTAACCCAAGATATCGATAATATTTATGCTGATGATATCTTGGTGATAATCGTGTTAATTATGATGATGATATCATGGTGATAATCATGTTAATTGTGATGATGATATCTTGGTGATAATCATTTTAATTGTGATGATGATGATATCTTGGTGATAATCGTGTTAATTATGATGATGATATCATGGTGATAATCATGTTAATTGTGATGATGATATCTTGGTGATAATCATATTAATTATGATGATGATATGGTGGTGATAGTGATATTAATTATGATGATGGTATCGTGGTGATAATGATGTTATTTCGGATGGTGCTATCGTGGTAACATTTTTGTTAATTATGATGATGAAAGCGTGGTGATACTGATGCTAGTTATGATAATATGCTATCATAGTGCTTATGGTGTTAATTAGGATGATACTAGCGCCGTGTTAATGATGTTAATTATGATGGTTAACACGTTGATGTCGTGATAATAAATATAATGTGATGACAATATGATTCTTATTATGCAAGTAACACCGATGATTAAAAGGATGAAACTGATTTTCTGATTGTGGATGTGGTAGTGATGGTGATAATGATTAAATCGGTGATACTGATAATGATAATGTTTGAAGTGGAGGCAATTGGGTATGTTATGGTGCTCTTGGTGATGATGTAATTTTGATGAAGATCACAATCTTGTGGTTGTTTTAACGGTGTTAATGATGCTGAGGATGATAATGATGGTGGTATACGGTCATTATTGACAAAAATGCTTACGATAATGATAGTTGTAATAGTAAGTGGGTATGATAGTAATGATGAACGTGATAATAATGGCAATGATGATGGTGACGATGATACTGAAGGTGCCTCACGTTGTTGGTGAAGATTATTATGTTGTTATTTAATACGACGACGACGACGATGATGATGATGATGATGATGATGATGATGATGATGATGATGATGATGATGATGATGATGACGGTGATGATAACCATAATAATGATAATGCAAATCGGATGGCGTTGATAATAATGCCCACAATGATGCTTTCATGTTTGTTACCGTGATTCGCGGCAATGATGTTTGAGTCATAGTAGTGGTGAAAAATTGACAGTGATATAAATATTTAACGTAATAATGTTGAATTATATTAATTGTGAAAAAGTTGTAGTTGTTTACATGTTTAAAGTAATGATGATGATTATGGTAATATGATGTCAGCGTCACATTGATTATGTTGATGTGGTGGTAATGATAGTGTTGATGGTGAAGGTAATAATTTACATTTTCCGTTCGTTTGAAATGTTTCTATATGTAAAATGTTGTCTCTTGTATAAACGTCCTGCTATTGTTTTAGTTCAGTCACTGTTCCATAGCCACATTAAATTTCTCAAGAACAAACACGAAGTGTCAGCATTCAGTTTGTGTGTTGTTACGTATTTTGTTTGTATTCATACTCAATGAAAACGAGACGGTACGAGACGGACAAAAAAGGAGAGTAGACGGTCAAGTGTATGCATGCGCTGTGCCGGTCATTGATTGTGTCTCCAGAATATTACACGTTTCTGATGACGTTGTAATTTTAAACATTTAACAAGTCGGACAAGTGTTAACAACGGTGGTCAGCGTGACGGAATGGACAAGAGCGCTCGCTCTTAAACTTTTGGTTTGCTGATAGTGAGGTAGCATTAAACCCCTAAGCCTGTCAGTTGAACTAAAATGTTGACTTCTCGTCCTTGAGTTAGGGACGTAAAATACAAGTATCTCAGAAGTCTGCGTGAGTTCGCCTGATGGCAAGGGGCACTGGTAATAGGGAATGCTAGCCCACGCACAAAAATCAGTCCCGTGTGAAATACGTTCAAGATTAAAGCGAGCGAACGAAAAAAAAAAGCGTAACATCTTGAACTTCCCTACCTCCTCGATGCACACTGTCCCATTTGTCAAGGCTACGCGGCTCATCTCTGTAATACGCCACATGACTGGACGTTCACAGAAAATGGGAGGAGTCAGATACACTTTAAGCCCTCGTTTACCAGCTCGGCGTTGACTAACAAACAATTCAATGCATTTGTCGCAGATCGTATCGAAAGGTGCTGATTTCTTGCTTGTACGAGATTCGGTCGCTGTGTAATAAATAAAATTTTGTGTTAGCTTTTTCTAAAGTATTGCAACTTTGTGTGTATCAGAATCTACTGGATAGAACTGTAAGTACTAGAATTGTTAACTCTTTGTTTTTAAATATAAAATTGTGTATTTGTAATTTATTTACATTTTCTTTCGTTTTTTTTTTTACCTTAGACAATTAATTGATGATTAAGAATGGTCAAAACAATTATTAGTAATATGAAACGGCTTCTGGTTGCTATGTTTAACGTTACAACTAAACTATAAGTAGTGTTAAATTAATCTACATTATTAATGTTCTACAGAAACATAGACAAATAACAAACCATGTACCAGGGAAAATAGTTTTCGAACTATAATTATATACACTTGTAAAAATAATGCGGAACTTTACAACACGTTACACAAGGTATTAGACAGGATTGCGTACTATCACCCGATCTGTTCAATTTGTACTGCGACATTTTTATTTTTCGTGTGGTCTCTTTAAACTCAAGCGTAGTCCATACTAGTACTTTTAATACACTGGACTGATTATTGCGTTTGGATTAGATTTCCCTATTACCAGTGTCCCTCGCCATCAGACGACACTGCGATTTCTGAGGTACTTGTAATTTACATCCGAAGTCAAGGACTAGAAGTCAACATTTTAGACTAATTGAAAGCCAAATGAAAAGCAGTTACAGGAAATGATACTTAAAATTGCAACAAAATCAACACAGATGGATAATAGAAAAGCAGAAGAAATGGTTATTACAAAGAAAATTGTAATTTCAGGTTGTTGCGTATCCTTTACAGGACGTAACAGTTAACCCCTGCATTTTTTTTTCTCTGTTGATTTCTTGGCAAGTTTGCGTTCAGAAGTTTGCCATAGCTTTCTGAACGATCTTTGTATGAAATTAACGCACGCATGAGACACAGTCTGCTTCCAAATCTATCGCAGCGGTATGCTGGATTGTGATTGCATTCAAACACCCGTGGCCACGGCGCCGGCTGTGTTAAATGACTATACCCCAGGGCAATATCAAAGTGAAGGGAACCAATCTGAAACAAGTCAACGTATTTGAGTACGTTCACAACAGCAGATGGAAGATGTATTACAGGAGTAAACGGAGGAGAGCTCAAACAAAGACAGCATGTCTGATCATTTCACAAGATGAATATTTTGTGTAATTGATTTTCTTCAACCAAGGTGAGGACACGAGTTATTAAGATCTATACTGAGCCAATCCTGATGTATGGAAGCAGATCGTGGACAATTAGCAAAGTCTGGAATTATGTGGAGGCTACAGAGATATGGTGTTAGAGAAGAATGATAAAAACCGCCGAGGACAAATATACGGAGATATCCTGACAGAAATTAACTCGCAAAGAGAACTGGTGTCTCACATCAGAAGTAGAAAATTCACGTACATTAATCGTGCCATGACAAGGGAAAAGCTGAAGTATTTCGCCGTCACAACGGAAACGTTGGAGGGGAAGAGAGGCAGGAGGACACAAGAGATGTTGGACAGTTGGATATATGACATGAGGGAACATCAGTATAAGAAATAACTTGCAGCACACAGGACAGAGGGCTGGGGACAGACATGATCACCAACGCCACACATGGACTATAAGATGGCAGAAACATGGACAATGAACTAACTATGTGAGGGGGGAAATATAAGCTTTAGAAGTGTGGCTATTATCACGACAATAGAAGGAAAGACAAAACTATTACAAAATGGAATTTAATAAAACATTACTGAATGAGGTCTTGAAGTTGTAATAATAACAGTAATTGTAGTAGTAGTGGTAGCAGCAGCAGCAGGAGTAGTGGTATTAGTAGTAGTAGTAGTAGTAGTAGTAGTAGTAGTAGTAGTAGTAGTAGTAGTAGTAGTAGTAGTAGTAGTAGTAGTAGTAGTAGCAGCACCATGTTAGCAATGGTGGTGGTGTGAGTAGTAGTAGTAGTAGTAGTAGTAGTAGTAGTAGTAGTAGTAGTAGTAGTAGTAGTAGTAGTAGTAGTAGTAGTAGTAGTAGTAGTAGTAGCAGAATGTTAGCAATGGTGGTAGTGTAATAATGATGGTGGTAGTAATGGTGGTGGTATTAGTAGTTCTTATCGTAACACAGTACTTGTCGTAGTGATGGTGGTAGTGGTAGTGATTATGTTATTATTACTGGTAATAGTGATAACTGTGGTAGTAGTAGTCATGCTGGTTGTACTGTTTTAGTGGTGGTGGTGGTGGTGGTATAGCAGGTTGGGGTACTAATAGAACTGGTCTGATGGTGCAGTATTTGTATAAAACTAACATTAATAACACAATTAATAGATTATTTCTAGTGATAATAATGCGTAATTAGAGAAGCGACTGGCCGAGTGGCTAAAATGCCGGATTCTCCTAAGGGAGACCCGGGTTCGAATCGGTAACGTGTGCACCGGTAAGGCGTGAAGTTTTTTTTTTTTTCTGTAAGGGGCTAATAGATAACTCTAATCTGCACAGTTGGCGGTGACTGCACTAGCCAGGAGGCCTTAATTCCTCAGGCTCATGACCCCCCAGCCATACACCGCAAGGTACTGTAACAAGCTATGGGGAGGGTCCAATAAAGTCCCGTCACAATATTTCAAACTTATTCTTTTGCCCTGGCTGGGAATAGGTCTTGGTTGCCAACCCTCATCCGTTCCCCGGACTTACTGTCACACTCTCTTTCGACCTCAGGGTTATTTCCTGCAGTGTATTTCTGGCTGACACACACGTAACATGACGATCGTCTCAGTCACTATAATTTGAATTTAATACCGTAATAAAGACAACACAGAAGAACACCAAGACAGATAAACCTATACAAGTCCAGAAAACAAAACTGATGAGATAACTCTAGTCCAGAAATGAATCCAGAAAACTCTGAACATCATATAGCACAGATCTTGAAATTGTCCAGTCATTTCACAACTGCCTCACCGGGCAAAGGTTCCAGTCTCTCTATCCAGCGTCGGTTGTTCGAACAACAGCTTCCAAGTTTCCTAGGTCACCACGATATAGTCAGTAATCTGGTCTGGGAAAGTGCCATGGGATCACTGGGCACAATTGAGGTTGGGAACCAAAGTCATGATACCAGATTGGGTATAGGGAATGAATCAGAGTCTATCGCTGTCCCGGACAAGGATGGGAATTGTCGTAGGTCCAAACCGCCTCATCAGCAAACGCTCGACCTTAAGTCAATGAGAAGACTTGAGTTGGCTGTTGTGTCACTCATTACATTTTTGTAACGCCTCTCCATTTATATTAGAAAAAAACATTATACCTGGTATGTCCACTGACTTGCCCTGGCTTCATCAGGTGCTTATAAGTTTGGGCATAGAAGCCCTGTCAAGTCCTTCACCACACTTTCCGGTTTACACTCGACCTTAAGTCGATGAGAAGACTTCAAAAGAAGGACCCTGTAGATGAGAAAGACTAGTAAGGGACCAAGCTGACTCATGCACCACAATCCTGAGGTCCAATTGGCCTCAGTTAATACATTAGTTATACCTTTTGGCTTACCAAGATAAGTAGATAAGTGGCTTGCTTGAATGAGTCTGACATGTCAGGTAGCCCCTGGATTGGCTACGTCCTGACTTGCATAGACCTCCAACTTGTAGACGTCCTGTCGGCTACCCTATGCACCCTGTTGCATACAAGACTCACTCTCCACACTCATACCCTGCCTTTATTATTATTGGGCACATTCGTTTCCCAGCTTCTCTCTCCCTTGCAAACCATGCCTTTCTCACGACAAAGATCTTGTGGTGTGCCTAGTAATCTGTGTATTTCTCCTCTTTAACTAATATTATAGTAGTGGGGTTGTATGGCACGCAGTGTAGTTCCCCATTCCCAGCAAGAATAGGAAAGAAGATACTACCCCTTCCGGCCGCTGCTCTTGTCTGAGCTGTCGCCGCAATGTACCGGCAGTGCCTCACATAACACGTAGATTCAGAGGAATGCATGTTCTCTCAATGAGATAAAGAAGTTTATTTAAATTCCCGACATCATCCTCTCGACTAAAAGACGAAAGAGATAGCACCGTGGATAGCCTCTTCCGGCTCAAGAAGATAGATCATAGATTGGTGGACCCCATCCCCAAGGAGCCCTTCCCTCCTTCCGGCACACCGTAGCTATCAAATGTGTTTATATTTAAATGAGAGAAGCTACTAAGTAGAGGTAAGCCGTAGGAAGAAAGATAGCACTCATCTATCGGCTGCCAAGAACAAGCAATATTATTTGGGAAATATTTATTGTTCAGATTTGTTCCCTTGCCATTCCAAGATTAAGAAGCTTAGCCAGATTGGCTAACGGTCACCCCCTCCCAATATGGCAAGACTGCTGTTTCACCATATCATCTCAGTCGTTAAGACAATAGAGATTTATAAGTGCAAAACTAATTACAACCTAAGATTACCTTTCATAGCCCATCGGTATTCTGCCTTTTAAAATGTCTCAATCTTTAACTTGAACTCTTGACATTAGGCAGTGGGTAGCGATCAGTAGAAACGGACGTGAATTCTCCAGAAGCCGCACCAGTGCGCATTTGGCGCAAGGCGCTCCATCGGGTCTACCCGAAAGAAAAGACCTATATCTACTCGCTCTATGTAAAGATTGTGTTATGAAGGTAACCCAAAGAACTATCTTTCATGGAGATTGAGCGAACAAGAGAACTGAGAGCTTCCGAAAGCTGTTTCCCCCTGTTTACCCAAAATAAAAGAAGGCACGAGGACATGAGCCATTGGCGTTTCACCACATAGGCCCCATCTTAAGAAAGTCGAACCCTTCGAACTTTCTACTGCCAGAGGTTCTGTTCGAATGGCCCCACCCTCACATTCAACCATAGGATGCCGTGATAGGAAATCCGCTCCCACATTCTCCCTTCCGGGGATGTATTCGACCGTGAACTGATACGGTTGTAGGAGCAATGACCATCTCATTAACCTCGCGTTCAGTTTCTTAGAAGTTGCCAAAAAGGTCAGAGGTTGATGGTCGGACTGCACTTTGAACGGTACTCCATACAGATAAGGTTGAAATTTCTGTACCGCCCACACTAGAGCCAGACATTCCCGTTCGACTGTGGAGTAATTCCGTTCGGCGGGTAACAGTTTTCTACTTGCATACGCCACCGGACATAGCACCGAAGCATCATCTCGCCCTTCCTGCAACAAAGTTGCCCCAATCCCTATGTTACTCGCGTCGGTTCTTAGAACAAACGTTTTCTCCAAATTTGGGAGTTGCAGGACTGGCCTATCCACCAAAGCCTGTTTCAGCTTCCCATAAGCTTCTTCACAGCTCGGGGTCCAGATTATAAGATCTGGCGATCCTTTCTTCAGGGTCTCGGTTAACGGAGCCGCAATTTCGTTGAACCTCGGAATAAATTTCTGGTAAAACCCACACAGAGACAAGAAAGACCTAACATCTTTTTTGGATTTAGGACGGGGTGCGAGACGGACCTTCTCAGTATTCTTTTCTTCCGGTACCAGTCCCCCTGGGGTAATAGTATGTCCCAGAAATTCCAAGGATTGATAGCCAATCATGCATTTGGCTGGACGGGCGGTTAACCCTTCCTCTTTTAACCTTTTGAAGATCTGTCCCAAGGACTTCAGGTGATCACTCAGATTGTCAGACGCGATGAGAATATCATCCATAAACGAGACCACAGAGGGATCCTTTAAAGGCTCTAATAACATTCTCATCATGCGAGTGAACACACTGGGCGCATTGCTCAGCCCAAATGGCATCACCTTGAATTCGTAATGCCCGCTCGGAGTACTGAAGGCGAGCAAGGGGCGAACCTCGGGTTTCACAGGGATCTGATATTATCCCCTGCTTAGATCAATTTTCGAAAAGTACTTTGCCTTATTTATTCTGGCAAACAGTTGATTTGTGTTCGGTAACGGTTCAACTTGGAATGTCGTACATCTGTTTAAATTCCTGTAATCAATACATAGGCGGTGCTCCCCACTGGGCTTCCTCAACAAGACAACCCCGGCATTATAAGGAGAAGTCGAAGGAGTGATGATGTCATCGTCCAGAAGCTTCTGGATTTCAACTTCTAGGGCCTTCTCTTTCGAAAATGGCACTGGATATATTTTTTTGCGAACGGGGTCTTGGGTAGTCAGAGTCATATCAAACTCGACTAACCCTGTTCGCCCTGGCCGATCGGTAAGAATCTGCTGATGGGACTCCAACAAACGGATGACCCGGTCTGTTTCTTCAGCCGACAGATCAGGATTTATTATGTATATCCCGATAGGTTTCCCCAGAGTGTAAAGGATACTCCCTATCCGCGTCTTCGCCCGATTCAGTTTCCATCGCGACCGCCATAGTCATGAGTGGGAGAGAAGTACCATCAGATCGTTCTTCATACTTTTTGAGGAGGTTAATGTGGAAGATTTTGGATTTCCCCCTGATCCGGATGGCATAGTTGGTTCGGGACACAACCCTTTCCACCGGGAAAGGCCCCTGCCAACCAATCTCGAGTTTATTGGAACCAACTGGAAGTAACAACAGAACCCGATCCCCCACTTTAAGAGACCTATCTTTTGTCCTTCTATTGTAGTAGGCCGCGTGTCTCTTTCTGGCTGCCCTTAGATTCTGAGCTGCCAAAGCCCAACCCGTCTGGAGCTTCTTCTTTAACTCTTCGACGTATTTATATGAGGATACAACTTCTTCGGAAGTTTCTTCCTCTGTCCAACATCTCAATAGGGCTTCTAAGGGACCCTTGATAGGCCTCCCGAATAGTAGAGTGGCTGGTGGCAACCCGGTCGACCCATGGGGAACCTCCCGATAGGCGAACAAGGCGGCTGAGATATACTCATCCCATCTGTCTGGTTTCTCTTGAGCCAGCTTCCGAAGCATGGTCATCAAGGTACCATTAAACCTCTCTACTTGCCCATTAGACTGAGGGTGGTACGGGCTTGTGTGAATGTGGTTGGTCTGGAAGATACGAAAGACTTCTTCCATCAGCTTACCACAGAACTGAGACCCATTGTCCGTTAGGATCTGGTTGGGAAATCCCAACCGAGTAAAGGTCTCCATCAGTGCATCAGCCACTCGCTTAGAGTCGATTGTAGCCAAAGGTATCGCCTCACCCCACATGGAACAGCAATCCACCATCGTGAGAATGTACTTATTCCTCTTCCTAGTCCGAGGAAGAGGACCAACAAGATCGATGGCAACTCTCTCGAAAGGAGAGTTCATAATGGGCATATCACCCAAGACTACCGGAGCCGTCCAGTGTTTTGGTGCCACACGCTGGCACTCTGGGCACGACTTGACGTACCTACGCACGTCTCCAGTCATCCCTGGCCAGTAGTAATGGCAGGAAATGCGCTGGAGAGTTGCCCCGACACCCATATGTCCACTGAAAGAAATGGTGTGTCCCATATGAAGAAGCTGTTCCCGATAAACCTTAGGAACTACCAGCTGTCCATGCTGGCGTTCCTCCACTCCGGCTCTCCGGTACAGTAACCGATTCTTCATATAATACTGACCCCGTCTTGGTGGGTCAGAACTTTTTGGCAACTGGTTGAAGCAAGGTTGCAAAGTAGCATCCTGGCTTTGAGCAGCTCGTAACTCCCCAGGCAAGGGATTCACGATCAAGGCCGGCGTCTGCTCATCCTCCGATTGAGATCTGGTTTGCATCGCCCCTACGTACATAGGTTCGGTTGGGATCCCTAGAAAGACGTAGCGATAACCCAAGATCATTGGGAAGATAGGATCGAGCAGAACGGCTGCCTGTATATTGCTGGTAACATATTTTGATTTTATGTCCACCTTCGCAATTGGAAGAGACATCGCTACCGCACTCTTGGTCGCCGTTTGAATCTCAAGATTCCCCGGTTAGCTGCTCTGGGCTCACTAAGTGTGATGAAATTACAGCCTCAAACTGCAGACCTGTGTCATAGAGACACTCAACTGGTTGTCCGTTCACAAGTATCGTCTCTACTACTGGTGGTTTTTCTGAATCTTTGTTCCCAAGACCCCTCCCTTCTACCTCCTTGTGAGACCCTTCCCCGGTTTCTACAAGACAAGCAGCATAGTGAGAGTCTTTCTGTTTACGCCGGCAATCAGCCGTATTGTGTGTGGGAGATTTGCAATAGGCGCACCACTTTTCACTCCACTTTCTTTTAGGAGATCCAGGTGGAATCTTACCAGAGGTTTTCTTAATTGGAACTTTATCGAAAGGATCCTCCTTTTTAGTGTGGGTTGTTTTAGGGTTCTTCTTCTTTCCAGACCAAGTGTCTGGTGATCGGGGATTGGGTTGTGACAGTTCCCCATTATCTCCATGAGCTAGCACATACCTTTCCGCTAATGTATTTACCAAGTCTAACTTCTCTGCCCCATTTTCTAGCAAGAAGGTTTGCAATGGCCTTGGCATCATCCTCTTCATTTGGTCCACGACCACTAATTCTTCTAAACTTTCATAGTCGTTAGCAAATCCCGCTAATGACATCCACTTCAAAAGGTAAGACTTCAGTCTAACACTGTAGGCTGCGAACATCTCCCCTGGTTCTCTCTTCGACTTTCTGAACTGCTGTCGATAAGTATGAGCTGTCATCTGGAACCTTTTCAATAATGCTTTCTCCAGGGCTTCATAGTCATTCTCCATACCAGGTGGCAACCTTGAGTATACCTCGTACGCTGTCCCTCTCAGGCCCTGTGAGAGTTTCAAGTTCCATTTCCCACGTTCCAGTCCCATAGCCAAAGCCATCGACTGGAATCTTTGAAGATACTGGTCGATCTTATCTTTGTGTTCATCGAACGGGAGCAAAGGGAACTTCATTGCCTGGTATGGACCGCCACCAGAAGTTGTTGAGTCCGGTAGAACGGTGCCTCCCACTGCACCCTCGCTTTCCTTGGCAGATTTAGCTCTAAGCTCCAACTCCCTCATGCGGAACTCATGGTCTCTGACGGCCTGCTCAGCTTCCATTTTCTTAGCTTCGCGCTCAGCTTCAATTTTCTTAGCTTCACACTCGACCTCAAATTTCCTAGCTTCACGCTCTGCCTGTCTGAAGTCTCTTTCAACTTCCTGAACATATTTTTGTAACTCTACACCATCGTAGCCCATCTCTCGCCCTTTAGCCTGTACTTCTGCAACATGAAATTTAGCTGATGCCATCTTAAACTCAGCGGGAAAATGTATACAATTCTATATCAAAATTTATCTCTCAAATATACAATTGGATATTTTATACGACCACAACACGTCACATGTCGGTCAGTCTGTGTCAGGCAGAGTACAGACAATAGCCAGGCACGGTAGGCAGAACCTATCGATAGTAGACAAGGATATCTGTCCCCTATCACTATATCAGCCAGAACTCCACCAGGATTTCAAATATCCCGGGACGTGCCCCCAGAAATTGTAACAAGCTATGGGGAGGGTCCCATAATGTCCCGTCACAATATTTCAAACTTATTCTTTTGCTCTGGCTGGGAATAGGTCTTGGTTGCCAACCCTCATCCGTTCCCCGGACTTACTGTCACACTCTCTTTCGACCTCAGGGTTATTTCCTGCAGTGTATTTCTGGCTGACACACACGTAACATGACGATCGTCTCAGTCACTATAATTTGAATTTAATACCGTAATAAAGACAACACAGAAGAACACCAAGACAGATAAACCTATACAAGTCCAGAAAACAAAACTGATGAGATAACTCTAGTCCAGAAATGAATCCAGAAAACTCTGAACATCATATAGCACAGATCTTGAAATTGTCCAGTCATTTCACAACTGCCTCACCGGGCAAAGGTTCCAGTCTCTCTATCCAGCGTCGGTTGTTCGAACAACAGCTTCCAAGTTTCCTAGGTCACCACGATATAGTCAGTAATCTGGTCTGGGAAAGTGCCATGGGATCACTGGGCACAATTGAGGTTGGGAACCAAAGTCATGATACCAGATTGGGTATAGGGAATGAATCAGAGTCTATCGCTGTCCCGGACAAGGATGGGAATTGGCGTAGGTCCAAACCGCCTCATCAGCAAACGCTCGACCTTAAGTCAATGAGAAGACTTGAGTTGGCTGTTGTGTCACTCATTACATTTTTGTAACGCCTCTCCATCTATATTAGAAAAAAACATTATACCTGGTATGTCCACTGACTTGCCCTGGCTTCATCAGGTGCTTATAAGTTTGGGCATAGAAGCCTTGTCAAGTCCTTCACCACACTTTCCGGTTTACACTCGACCTTAAGTCGATGAGAAGACTTCAAAAGAAGGACCCTGTAGATGAGAAAGACTAGTAAGGGACCAAGCTGACTCATGCACCACAATCCTGAGGTCCAATTGGCCTCAGTTAATACATTAGTTATACCTTTTGGCTTACCAAGATAAGTAGATAAGTGGCTTGCTTGAATGAGTCTGACATGTCAGGTAGCCCCTGGATTGGCTACGTCCTGACTTGCATAGACCTCCAACTTGTAGACGTCCTGTCGGCTACCCTATGCACCCTGTTGCATACAAGACTCACTCTCCACACTCATACCCTGCCTTTATTATTATTGGGCACATTCGTTTCCCAGCTTCTCTCTCCCTTGCAAACCATACCTTTCTCACGACAAAGATCTTGTGGTGTGGTGTGCCTAGTAATCTGTGTGTTTCTCCCCTTTAACTACTATTATAGTAGTGGGGTTGTATGGCACGCAGTGTAGTTCCCCATTCCCAGCAAGAATAGGAAAGAAGATACTACCCCTTCCGACCGCTGCTCTTGTCTGAGCTGTCGCCGCAATGTACCGGCAGTGCCTCACATAACACGTAGATTCAGAGGAATGCATGTTCTCTCAATGAGATAAAGAAGTTTATTTAAATTCCCGACATCATCCTCTCGACTAAAAGACGCAAGAGATAGCACCGTGGATAGCCTCTTCCGGCTCAAGAAGATAGATCATAGATTGGTGGACCCCATCCCCAAGGAGCCCTTCCCTCCTTCCGGCACACCGTAGCTATCAAATGTGTTTATATTTAAATGAGAGAAGCTACTAAGTAGAGGTAAGCCGTAGGAAGAAAGATAGCACTCGTCTATCGGCTGCCAAGAACAAGCGATATCATTTGGGAAATATTTATTGTTCAGATTTGTTCCCTTGCCATTCCAAGATTAAGAAGCTTAGCCAGATTGGCTAACGGTCACCCCCTCCCAATATGGCAAGACTGCTGTTTCGCCATATCATCTCAGTCGTTAAGACAATAGAGATTTATAAGTGCAAAACTAATTACAACCTAAGATTACCTTTCATAGCCCATCAGTATTCTGCCTTTTAAAATGTCTCAATCTTTAACTTGAACTCTTGACATTAGGCAGTGGGTAGCGATCAGTAGAAACGGACGTGAATTCTCCAGAAGCCGCACCAGTGCGCATTTGGCGCAAGGCGCTCCATCGGGTCTACCCGAAAGAAAAGACCTATATCTACTCGCTCTATGTAAAGATTGTGTTATGAATGTAACCCAAAGAACTATCTTTCATGGAGATTGAGCGAACAAGAGAACTGAGAGCTTCCGAAAGCTGTTTCCCCCTGTTTACCCAAAATAAAAGAAGGCATGAGGACATGAGCCATTGGCGTTTCACCATAGGTACTATATTGGCAGTAAAATGACAGTTCATTCATTCATTCAGTAGCATGTCCTTTGCAGAACCTCGCTCCCATAACAACCTTCCAGAAAACCTCTCGATCATAACCAAGATGTCCCGCTTCTGATACACCCATCTGGAGATCATCCGCCACAACCTGCACCCATCTTTTCTTTGGCAATGACAGTGACAATGACAATGATACATAATTGTCATGGAGGTGGTGGTAGTAGTATTATAATTTGTACTGCTGCAGGAAAAGGATGTGGAGAAGGTGGAGTCAGGAAGACTAAACATTAGATCAATGTTTGGTTACACACACATGTGCTTGTATTATCTCATCTTATACTGCATGATGGTACCTGTGTTAAGTTTGCTCAGAACTAGTTACTGAACCTGTCTGGTTACTCAACCTGTCTAGTTAATCAACCGATATCAAATATCATGTAATGGCTTGTTCTCCCACCTTTCCCTTTCTTGTATGAGTGACTATTAACAAGTATCTAGTTTCTCCTCCTCTAATTATTCCCTTCATCACCAGTGTTTATCAACTATTAACTAGTTGCTTGTCTTCTATTTCGTCCATTTCTCACGAGTGTCTATCAACTAACATCTAATAGCTTGTCCTCTAAGTCTTACATTTCTTACGAGTGTCAATCAACTATTATCTAGTGGCTTGTCCTCGAATTCTTCCCTTTTTCATTAGTGTTGACACAAAGTGAATGTTGACTAAGTGACAGATAGAGTGGCTATGGTTGTGTCTAGGGTATGTCCTTGTAACAATGTGATGTTGAACAACAGATTAATCAAGATGCATCACCACCAAACACCAGTCAGTGAACAAGCGTTAATTTGCGCACATAATATTCTTTTAATTCTGAATTAACACAGACACATGTAACATATAAATCCAGGAACAATAATTCTCTAAGAATATATCTCCATCCCAATGGAACACGTCGAATAACACTGCCTCTCACGGCTACTAAAATCTCGTCCCACACGACAGGTATACTAGCCTCTCTCTAGGCCCGACTCAAAGTAACCCACTATGGGTCTCGAATTCCACTCACTATCCCTGGAACCCACAGTGCGGAGTTATCTTCCAAACTCCGTCACAATTCTTCACTTTATCAGACCACGACCTTCTCCTGGTCTGGTCTACACTCAACTCCCTCTCAGCTCGGAGTCCAAACATCAACTGCCGTCAATCTTTGTCCCTGTCTTTTGAAACAATTCTATGCCCCACATTGCCTCACACACACCACACAACCTCACTGCTCCAACTGTCTGCCTCACCAGCTGACCTCTTCTCAGCTCGCCCCTTCAATTACTGTCCTCTCATTTACGCCCTCTGGGGGACCCACCATCCGCCCCATTTTATCTCGTGAACTGTTTATCTTGTACGGCCACTCACCTTAATGTCAATGACCACAGGCATGTGACAAGTGTCTACCAACTATTATCGAGTGCTCTCCGAATCTTCCCTTTCTCATAAATGTATATATAGAATATACTCTAGTGCAGGGGTGGACAAACTTGTTGTGCGTAGGGCCACATAAACAAATGTAGAGCTATTGGTAGGCCACATATATATGATGTCCACTGTGTTTACAGAAACCTTTCACAATAAGTAATTTTGAATTATTTATAGGTTTTTAAACAGTATAAATAACTAATTATTGTAATCTTATATTACTTATACACTTATACATTATATTTTAGAATATGGACAAATACTTTTACTAATTTGTTATCAAGATTAAAAAATTTTTTATGTAAACAATCATAACGGTACATGAAATTCTGTAAAAATCAACAATATAACTTAAAAACGAAGTACACATTTTTATTTCTAATTGCCCTCGTGGGCCGCATAATATCAATTGCCGGGCCGCATGCGGCCCGCGTGCCGTAGTTTGCCCACCCCTGCCCTAGATGATAGTTGATAAACATGCATAAGAAAGGGAAGAATCAGACAGCCAGAAACTAGATGACAATTGATAGACACTCATATGAGAAAGGGATATTCAAATGGCAAGCCACCAAGTAATAGATGATAGACACTCGTGTGAAAGGGAAAAGTTAGAGGACTAGCAACAGGATGATAGTTGATAGACACTCATGAGAAAGGGAAGGATTAGAAGACTAGCAACTAGATAATAGTTAATAGATGCTCATGAGGAAGGAATAATCAGAGGACAAGCAACTAATTGATTGATTATAGACACTCATGAGAAAGGAAAGAATTAGAGGACAAATAACTAGATGCTAGTTCACAGAAACTCGCGAGAAAGGGAAGAATCAGAGAGCAAGCACAAGATGTTATTTGACACACGCATATGAGAAAGAGAAGAATCGGAGGACAAGCCACTAGATGATAGTTGATAGACACTCATGAGAAAGAGAAGAATCGGAGGACAAGCCTCTAGATGATGGATGATAAACACCAGGCTTGTCCATGGGAATGGGAATCCCACGGGAAACGTCCCGTGGTATGGGATGGGATGGGACAGCAAACATTTGTAGTGAGTTCCCTTGAGCAAGATGGCGGGACATTTCTTCGTCCCGTAAAATGGAACGTGTTTTTTCCGAAATGTGTATGGATTAAGTGTTTTTTCGTGGTGAAATGGAGTTCGGACCGTGCAACGGAGTTCGTGCACGCGCGTCCGGTCTTCTTTCGGTGTATCATCGGCGCCCGGTGGCGATAGATAAGCCTAACATGACGGCCAGACGACCAGCTAGGACACAACGTGGTAAGAGGGCGGGCGCGCGCAGAAGGCGCTTAAAATGTGACAGATTGGGTATCGGAAATGTTCGAGTACTGTACTGGAACTGTGCATCATTTAGTCAACGCCGACCCATTCTTGAAAAACTACTCTACGGAAACGATATTGTAGTCTTGCAAGAAACACACCTCACCGACGGAACAGTCAATGTGGCGGGATTTCAGGGTTTCCTTAACAGGCGGCACCTCGGACAGGCCATTCTGGTCCGCGACAACATACTAGTGTCTGAGATCGATATGTCCGCCTGGAACAGCGATGCCCTGCAAGTGCAGGCATTAAGAATAATGACACCAGTGCAGCTTGTAATCGTTAACGTCTATGCGCGAAATGGGAAGGTCGACGTGCGACAATGGCAGAGTTTGTTCGATATGGATGAAAGGCATATCATCTACTGCGGGGACTTCAATGCCAGAGGCAGTCAATGGGGGAATTGCATCACCAATAGACAGGGAGAAGATTTGGAGGACGCCCTGGCATCTGCTGCCCTAATCTGTCTGAATGATGGGAAGGTCACTAGAATGGCCACTCGACCAGGTGACTCTGACAGCGTCATTGACTTGGCTCTGGTGTCGCCCACCATCGCACCAAGGTGCCGGTGGGGCACACTGGGATACCACGATAGTGACCACTACCCTTGTGTCATCCTGATCAAGAAAGACGGGGCCATGAGTCAAAGAAACAAGACCAATGCCTTCCCGTACGACACCACTGGTCAAGACGCCATAAGCAAGATCAGAAGAAGGAATCTAACTTCCTCCCGTAGGAGACAAGAAAGATGGCTGCAGCCACCATGGTGGAATGGAGAGGTCGAGAAGGTGTGGCTGGAAAAGAGGCAGGCTGTCAAAGACTGGCAAAAGGCCAGAAAGGCTAACATGCCACAGATTGAATTGGCGAACCTGAAGACTGAGGTCGTTAGGACGACGACTTTATTCAAATCCTGCGCCAAACAGGCCAAGGCCGACAAATGGGACGAGTTCTGCAGGAAGGTGTGCTCCGAGCAATCTCTTACGACATTCTGGCGCCTCCACAAGAGCATGAACGGTGCTGCACAACGTAGGGGTATTCCAGACTTTCAAGGCACAGACCTCGCATGGAAAAAGTCGGATGCGGATAAAGGTAAGGCCCTTCTTGCACGCTACATAGAACAGACTGACCAGAAAGACGAGCCCGCCAGACAGAGGACCACAACAACACTCTCTCAGTTGTGCGAGGGAGTCGGGACAGACGAAGAATGGACGATCACAGTGGACATATTGCGTGCGATGCTCAAGAAATCACCTAACACCGCCCCAGGCCCAGACGGCATCCGATATGGTGACCTAATGGTGATATCAGATGATGACATGGAAGAACTGGCCAGAGAATTCAACACCAGTATCCAGAGGGGTCAGGTCAAAGAAGAATGGCTACACAGCTACCTGCTGCCGCTGCCAAAACCGAACAAAGACCACCCCAAGATAAGCGGCTACAGAATCATTACGATGCAGAATACTGTTGGCAAGCTACTGGAGAAAATTGTAGCACACAGACTTGCTTGGGACTTGGAACAGCTCGGCTGCTTCCCGCCCACACTTGGAGGATACAGACGCAACAAAGAGTCATGGCTGAATGCGGCGGTCTTTGCTCAAGATGTTTACGAAGGATTTCAGGTCAGAGAAGAGACATGTGCGGCCGCCATAGACTTAGAGGACGCATATAACAGAGTATCTTTCGAGCACTTGATGCAAACCCTCCTCAGACTGAAAGTTCACCCTCACCTTGTACGATGGATAGCTGCAGTTCTACTCCAAAGGAAGGTGGTGCTAAGATGCGGGAGTTGGTCTTCTGAGCCGATAACGATATGTCCAGGATTGCCGCAGGGTTCACCACTGTCACCAGTACTATTCAACGTGTATACGGTGCCGATCACTGAACAACAATTGGATGGGAGGGGTAGGACTCTATCATTCGTTGACGACATCCTCGTGTATCGACAGGGTCGAGATAGACAGGCGGTTGCCAACTATATGCAGGGCGAACTAGATCGAATTTCCTCATGGTGTGCTGATGCCGATGCCCTTGTCAACCCTGCAAAGGCAACGGTTACATGGTTCTCACTAAACAACCATATTGTGAAAACAGACCTGCCGGCAGTAAGAATGGATGGGAGCATTCTGAGTAGAACCCAGTCAATGACATATCTTGGCGTGAGGCTTGATCGTAGCCTGTCCTTCAGAGATCATGTCGATTATGTCATAACGAAGGCTCGAAAAGGTTTGGCAGCAATGAGAGTCATGGCGAGTGCTATTACTTCTGTTCCAAGGACTTGTGCTTTCACGCATCGAGTATGCCCTGGCCATCCTCACTGTCAGCCCTACACAGATTGGAAGACTTGAAAAGGTACAAAACGAAGCCATGCGCATCATTTTGGGCTGCACGAGAGACACCAGCTGTGTAGCAATGAGATACCTCCTTGACTTCCCGACAATGGAACACAGGATCAAGATCTGGAGAGCTCGTGCATACTTAAAAATAAGTGCAGATGAGCAGCACCCTCTGCATGACGCTGTATTCAGAGAAAAGGGTGACAGGCTAAAGAGGGGCAAATCATGGATGGGTCGGGCGGAAGATGTCGTCGGACAGGTCTGCAGTCTTACCAGTATCAACCCCGGCATGGAATGGGTGCCGGTGCCTCCAGCTTTTAAGTGTACCTTCTCCTGCATTATCACACTCGACAGACGGTGCAGAGAGCAGAACCCTGCCGCTGTCAATGCAGAGGTTAACGCGCTCATCTATGAACACTCAGATAGCCCCGAAGTGCTCATCTATACAGATGGATCTGTTGTAAAGCAGCAGAGAAGTGCGTGGGCATTTACAGCCCGCTCAGCGGGCCGAACCGTTCAAGAATCCAGTGGTGCCCACTCCATGACCACGAGCAGCATGACGATGGAGGTGATGGCAGTTACACAGGCTTTCATATGGCTGGAATCACAGCATTATACCAACGTGTGTGTACTAAGTGATTCAATGAGCATGATTCAGAAGGTCGAAGCTGGATCTGTACGTAGACAGTGGACTGAGTCGCTGCGGAAGTCTGTTGTCCGCAAAGTCACCTTCATCTTCGTCCCGGGACATGCGGGAGTCGAGGGAAATGAACGAGCTGATAAATTGGCTGGCTCTGCACCCCCTGTAGATGGCCAGCCCATGGATCGTGCCGATGTTATTAACGCCCTTAAAGATATGGCGAGAACAGAGGATTTTGACGCCAGTGATTCCACATCGCTTTCCAGGATGAAAGACCTGGGAGTAAGAATCGGCACAGCCAGACGCGAGAGGTACATCGGGAAAACAAAGCGCCTCGTCAACCAACACAGAACTGGCACTATTAGCCACCGGACGCTGATGCATATGCTGGGGGGAGGATCTGAGCACCTATGGACATGTCCGGAGTGCAACGAAGATACCCCAACTGATAACTAACTAACTAACATGGGACAATAGCCATGGCATAGCAACTTGACCTACGACAGAGCTACCCTTGGTTTTTTTTTTTTTTTTTTTTATATTTTATAAAAACCGTTTTAAAGCCTTTTATCCTCACGCTGCAAACAAAGTATATAATTACACTATATCACTGCAAACAGTGACTCTTTCTATTTTGGCGCAAGGAAAATTGGCCAAACTACAGTTTCAAAAATTGTTTCAAAATATGGTACAAGATCCAGAATGTGCAATTTCGGGAATAGTTGGCTTTTGGTCTGCAAGACAAACATATCTTTTGCCATATGGGAGAATTATTGCATGTGGACTAGATCAAAACTGAGAATGGATCACTTTTCCTCTGTCTCTTATAAACATTGATAGTATTCAATCCCATACTGCACAATTTATGCACAGTTTTTTTTTTTTTTGCACGTGAATTTCTTGCCGAATCTATCACATTCTTCAGTCCATTGTTTGTTAGTTAGTTAGTCGACAGATCATCCTCGTTGCACATCGAACCATTCAGTCCATAAGTGCTCGGATCCCCTCCTCAGCAAATCCCGCAGCGTGTAGCGGCTAACGACGCCAGTTCTGTGTTGGTTTATCAATCTTCTTTGGCTTCCTGCGTAGTGTTCTTGTTTGGCCACCCCTCTTTTAATTTGCTGCTCCTGCAGTCTGGCCATTGTTGTAGATTCACAGTCATCACTTGGTTCTCGCAAACGTCTCACTTCTCGTAGAGCATTCAGAATGTCAGCCTGGTCCATGGCGCGTCCGCCCTCCACAGTAGCCTCACCTGCGAGCTTGTCAGCCCGCTCATTTCCTTGTACTCCCGCATGACCTGGCACGAAGATGAAACTAATCTTTGCCAGCCGAGACCGCTTCAGAGGCAGCAGCCATTCTCTTCGGATCGACCCCTCCTCTATCCTCTTGATCATGTTCATTGAGTCGCTAAGGAAACAAGCCCTAGTGAATGTCTGTGTCTCGAGCCATGTTATTGCTTTACTTACTGCCATGACTTCCATGGTCAGGCTACTTGTGGTTTCAGTGAAAGCACCAGAGTCCTCCTTCACAATTCTCCCTCCGGCCCGAGCTGTAAAGGCCCATGAGCTTCTCACATGTCGGACGACTGACCCATCTGTGTAGATGACCGCGTCACCGTCTAGCGAATTTTCGAAAATCAACGCTTGTACTTCAGCCTCAACAGCAGCCGGATTTTCTTGTCTGCATTTTCTATCTAGTTGGATGCAAACTGAAAAGGATGTGCAGAAGTCTGTTGGCACTTGCACCCACTCCTCGCCAGGTTCTAAGTCCTCAAGTGAACACACCTGTTGAAGAATGTCTTCGGCTTGACCCATCCACGACCGTCCTCTTTATAACCTGCTGCCCTTCACCTTCCTAATTTCACTATGCAGTGGATGTTGTGTGTTTGCGTTAATTCTGAGGTAGACGCGTGCCCTGCAAACTTGTATTCTCTCTTCAATGGTTGGAAAATCAAGAAGGTAGCGCATCGCCCTGCATGCTGTATCTCTTGTACATCCAAGAATAATGCGCATAGCTTCATTCTGTATCCTTTCCATCCTTTCTATCTGCTTATGGCTGAGAGTCAGGATTGCCATTGCATACTCCAAAACAGACATGACCAGCCCCTCGTACAGAAGACATAGATGGCGCTGCTCACAGTTTGCTGCCGCCATCACCCGCATCGCTGCCAAACCCCGCTTGGCCTTTGTTATCACCTGGTCTATGTGCACTTTATAAGCAAGGCTTCGATCAAACCGTATCCCCAGGTAATTCATTGCCTGCGTTCTTTCCACCGTCTCTGAACACAGCATTACAGTTGGTGTTGGGTTGTTGACAATATGATTATTCAACGAGAACCAAGTCACTGTTGCCTTTGTTGGGTTGACCATTGCCCCAGCTTCATCACACCAAGTACTTATGCGATTGAGTTCGGTTTGTAGTTCCACAGCAACCTCCTCTCTATCCTTACCCTGACGATACACGAAATCATCATCGGCATACGACAATGTCCTGCCAGGTCCAGTGATCTGCTCACTGGTGATTCTCACTGTGTAGGCGTTGAACAGTACCGGCGATAATGGTGATCCCTGTGGTAGGCCAGGATATATTGTTGTTGGTTCCGAAGTCCAACTGCCACATCTAAAAACTACTTTCCGTTGGTAGAGGGCTGCAGCGATCCAACTAAGGAGGAATGGACTTACGTTTAGTTCAAGAAGCTGAAACATTAAAAACTCCAGTGGTACTCTGTTGTATGCGTCCTCAAGATCAATCGCTGCAGCAACGGTTTCAGTGCCTGAGTGGAAACCTTCATAGACATCATGGGCAAAGACTGCTGCATTTGTCCAGGTTTCTCTTTTTGGACGGTACCCACCCAGGGTAGGTGGGAAAACACCTTGCCTCTCTAGTTGGCTTGATATTTTCCTGGCAATTACCTTCTCCAGCAGCTTGCCTATTGTATTCTGCATGGTTATAATTCGATATCCCTGAATGTTTTTGTGGTCTTTGTCAGGCTTCGGCAAGGGAATCAGATAGCTGTGTAACCATTCCTCCTTGATGCTCGCACTCCCTATACTGTTGTTGTACATGTCTGCTAGTTTCTCTAGCTCATTGTCGGTACACCTATTTATGTCGTCGTATCTTATGCCATCAGGACCTGGAGCACTGTTATTTGATCGTCGAAGCACAGCACCCTGGAAGTCTGAAATGCTCTTATTCTTGACTACACCACTCATGCTTTTATGTAGTCGCCAGAACAATTTCAGTGACTTGTCTGTGCTTACTCTTTGACACACCTCTGCCCATTTTTCGCTTTTAACCACCTTGACCAGTTTTTTGAAATAGCTTACTTTTGTGTGCATCTCTCTTTCTAAGTGCAAGCAGGGACTAGGATGACCAGCTCTGTTCTTCTTGGCATTTTGCCATCTCCTTACAGCACTACGCTTATCCACCCAAGCCTTCTCCACCTCGAAACTCCACCACGGTGGCTGCTCCCAGCTTTTTTTCCTGCCCTGAAACGTTCTGCGCTTGTCACGTCTTATTTTACTCACCACATCTTGCCCTGTACTGTCATACTGGAACGTCTTTACCTTTAGCTTGTGCTGCCTGGTTCTGCCTTTCTCCACCAATATGCTGCAAGGGTGGTGGTCGCTGCCATGGTGTCCTAGGACACCCCATCTACACACTGTAGTGAGTGAAGGTGAAACTAGCGCCAGATCAATAGCACTTTCCTCATCGCCTGGGCGGCTTGCTGTCCTGGTGACACAGCCACTGTTGATACAAACCAGGTCGATGGTTTCCAGTGCAGTCTCGAGCTCCTCCCCTTGTGTATTGGAGGAAGTGTTTCCCCATGATCTGCCTTTAGCGTTGAAGTCACTACAGAAAATAACATTTCTCTCGTGGCCTAATATGCCACTTAAGCACTGCCACTTCTGGGGGTCCATACTCGCATTGCGGGCATAAACATTAACCAACACGAATGGTATACTGGATTGAACTCTCAACGCCTGTATTTGTATATCGTCACTGTCCCAACTGGACATGTCTAGCTCTGACGCCACCGTGCTGTCGCGAACGAGAATCGCCGTTCCCAGATGTCGTCTGTTGTAGAAACATTTGAAGCCGGCAATTCGGAGTAGCTGATCGCCCAGTCTCGTCTCCTGGAGTGCTACAATGTCGTTCCTGTAAACTAGGGTTTCTAAAATAGAGCCCCGTTGTTTTACACTGGCACAGTTCCAATATAGAATACGGATGTTCCTGAGTCCTAGACGGTGACACTTGAGTCCATTGTTTGTGTTTACTGATAATGCAGCAAACATGACGGCAGCATTTGATGGACGGTTTGATACTGATACAGAAAGGCATCGATCTGGTTGTACTGAGCACAGGTTATCAGCATGCATTACTGATAGTTTCAGCAGAGGCGTGACTTCTGAACTGCATCAGTTCATGAATCAACCTTCATTTATTGAAACATATTACAATACACGTCAGGCAAAGGCATTACAGCTGTCATTTTCCATACCAACAAAATCTGTAAAATTTGAATGGCGATCATATTAACAACGTTTCAATGCTCATTAAACAATTATTCGAATTAGTTTAATGAGAGCTATAGTGACATAGAAATAGAAGGAAACATTCTTAACCAAGTGGATAATTTTAGATACCTAGGGACATTTATAATATCAGATGGAAGATGTGCAACAGAGATTAAGAGCAGAACAGGGCAGGCAAAGGCTGCATTTCAGAAAATGAAGAGTATCTGGTGCAATAGGTCACTATCACTGAGTGTAAGAAAGAGAGTGCTGAAATGCTATGTAGAACCAGTTTTGCTGTATGGCAGTGAATCTTGGAATGTAAATGAACAAATTAAAAAGAAATTAGAAGCAACAGAGATGTGGTTCCTGAGACGAATGTTGAGAATTCCTTGGACTGCCAGAGTAACTAACGACGACTGCCTGAAACAGGCTAATGAAACTAGAACACTATATACAACAATAAGAAAGAGACAAACAGCTTTCTTTGGTCATGTAATGAGAAGAGAGGCATTGGAGAACATCGTAACAACTGGAAAGATCGAGGGGAAGAGAGGCAGAGGCAGACCAAGAGAAATGATGCTGGATGGATTGAGACGGTGGCACGGAGGAATATCAGCAGCAGAGTTGATCCAGAAAACCAAAGACCGAGATCTGTGGAGAGCCATGAACGCCTACGCCAGCTGGCAGGGCACTTGATGATGATGATGAGTTTAATGAAGATGATGAAGAATTCTTAAACCACATACCGAATACTGCTCAGATTAAAGAATGCTGTACATACATGAGAAATTCAAAACTTTTTTTTGACAAACTAGAAATTGATGGTGCTACATCTCATTTAATTTTGAAGTTGTACTTCGTCCTATACTATCGGTTGTACAAAGTTATTGTTGATATTGAAGAAGAAACTTCCAGCAGCATGGTGAAGAAATATTGTCAGAACTTTTAGAAAATTATTGGAGAAAAACTTTGGCCATATTGCGACAGTTCTCTGGCAGTTACTGCAGCATTCCTTACTGGAGTTGACATTAAAGCCAAAATAGAAGACATGGTCAAGTCAGTTGGAAAAATTAGGAAAATTTGGATAGGTAAATAGAAATGATGCAGGTGACTGTCAGCGACTTGTTCGCTGCAGATTCTCAGGACTCCCCTACTTTCGCACGGCACGAAATAACAACTCGTGACATTTGCGAAAGGAATGCAATTTATTTAGAGCCGAAATTTGAATGGCTCTGCGAGCGTTGTACTTCATCATCATTATACAACATGAATGAAATGAAGTGGTGAGAAATGATGCTCGAAATCACAATCTACATTAATAGCCTAATGTTTGCCTATTGTCTAGAAACTATAGCATTTGTTAAGGATACGTCTGCTCTCTACCGTCTCCAGTCGTGGTCTGTCCGCACGCTACACATTGCGTGGACAAGTACGGACACTGTCCTCTCCGTGCAGTAGCTATTATTGCGTGCATGGTCTCGCAAGCACGCTGTCTTGTGAGCTCGAGTAACCGGGCACTTCACGGTTACTCGCAAGGACAAGCTTCCCATTAGCTTGGGGAAAGCCCTTGCTCAGTTGTACGCATTGGCCCCTGGTCTGACACAAATGTGTCTCCTTGTGAGGCTATTAATAGTGCTTGGTGTCTCTCCTGTCTGGTGTCTCCCTACTAGACTTGTGTCTACTCTCCTTACCTCTGTAAGGTCTTATTGAATTTTGCACAGAAAACGAGTTAACGATAGCCAACACACTTTTTAAACAACACTCAAGAAGTCTCTTCACATGGAAGTTCCCGGACAGTATTACCAAAAATCAGATAGATTATATCATCATCATCAATCAGATGCCGTCTCCAGAATGAAGGTTGGCTGCAGTGGATCTGTCAGGCTGATGTTCGTCCATCTCTTGATGTTATCTTCCCACTTGTATCGTTGTCTACCTCTTGCTCGCTTGCCCTCAACCTTGCCTTCCAGTATGGTTTCTATAAGAGTATCATGTCTTTTAACATGGCCGAAATATTTTACTTGCCTCCTCTTTATTTCTTTCATCAACTCTCTCTTCATTCCCAGTTTTTCTAGAACCTCTGCATTTGATTGTTTTTATTTCCAAGAAATACGACATATTCTTCTGTATATCCACATCTCCAGGGCTTCTATGCGACTTTCTAGTTGCTTGTTCAATGTCCAGATTTCCGCGCCATACAGTAGCGTTGAATATACATAGAATTTGACAATTCTCATTTTTAATGCGTTATTAATTTCTCTAGATGTTAATACTGATTTCATGCCGTTGAAAGCATTTTTGGCTATTCCTATTCTCTTTTTGATTTCTATTTCACTTCTGCCATCATCTGCTATTATATGTCCAAGATAAGAGAAACTTGTTACTTGTTCTAGTATCTGTCCGTTTACTGTGATGTTCATTGATGACCTTTCCTTTTCACTGCTAATTATCACAGTGTTTTTTTTTTTATTGGATGCTAATATCTAAATGACAATCTGCACTGTGCATGTTTACTTGTTCCACTAGGTCTTGTAACTCTTGCTCACTTTCTGCTAGTAACATGGTATCATCAGCAAAATTAAGATTGTTTGTGATTCTTCCATTGATGTTAAGTCCAGGCATTTCAACTTGTTTAAAAATTCTTTCTGTGTATAGGTTGAAGAGGCTTGGGGACAGTACACATCTCTGCCGTACTCCTCTTTTTATCTCTATAGGCGACACATAATTATTTCCGCATTTAATAGACGCCACTTGTTACCAATACAAGTTACTAATAAGTTTGATGTCCTTTCCGTCTACTCCTTTCCTTGAAGGCATGTAATTAGTCGTTCATGTTGTACTCTGTCAAAAGCTTTCTTGTAGTCTATAAAACATACATATATACTTTTTTGAACTTTTATATATTTTTAAATTAACATCCTCAAACAGATAATTGCTCCTCTGGTGCCGCTGTTTTTGCGGAACCCAAATTGTTCTTCAGCTACTTCCTCATCTATTTTATGTTGAATTCTTTCTTGTATAACCTTGAGTAGTATCTTAGTTATGTGGCTCATTAAGCTAATAGTTCTCTAATCCTTACACTCAACAGCTCTTGGCCTCTTCGGTAGTGTGATGAAAATAGATGTTTTCAAATCCTTGGGGATGTACCGAGTAATATATATATATATATATATATATATATATATATATATATATATATATATATATATATATATCTTTGTATGTATGTATGTATGTATGTATGTATGTATGTATGTATGTATGTATGTATGTCCGTCTTTCATTCGTTCGCGAACGGTCCAACCGATTGAGATGAAATTTTCTACACGTTTTCCTTTCATTCCTGTGCAACCAACTGTGATAGTTTTATCTATCAGCTATCAGCTATTACCTTTCTAAAATTTAATTTTGTAATTACATGACTGAACATAAGAAAATATAATAATATATGACAAAAAGGGATATAACTTTTAGTATAATTGTTATATCTTAAGTTACGTCCCCTGAGTTTAAATGAGTTGATTGACGATGAATTAAGTGAGATGCTCCACATAGATAGATAGATAGATAGATAGATAGATAGATAGATAGATAGATAGATAGACAGACAGACAGATAGATAGATAGATAGATAGATAGATAGATAGATAGATAGATAGATAGATAGATAGATAGATAGATAGATAGATAGATAGATAGATAGATAGATAGATAGATAGATATCCAGCCAGAGCCTGGGCGAAGCCGGGCCAGGCAGCTAATATTTGGGCAGCTATATTCAAGGGGACTTAACATAAGAAAAGTTATTTCAAGGGTCATAACTTTTAAATAACATCACTATTATTTTATGTATAGATATTTGCATTGTTTTCACAGATTTATAAACTCTTTTCTATAGTTATTTACAGGCATATGTGTTATAATATATAGTGATATAATCTTTAAGGCATTTTCATAATAATTATCATAAAAGTAATGCATCTATTTAAATAGTGAAAATTTTCTAACACATCATTTTATGTTTTTACAACCAGTGTTCATTAAAAATAATGGATTTATTTTAGATACGTCACAATTTTATTTCTGTACTTTTTTCGGAGTGGAACTTTTGAAGTAATCGAAGCATTTGTTTTTGAACAAGCATTTTCTTGGCAGAGAGAAGGTCAGTACACAATTAAATGGGTATATTCTCGATTTTGTTTTTGTTTGAAAAAAAAAGTTGGCCGCGTGTGTGTCAACATCACATTTTTCATTCAATGTTGTGGGTGTGCATATCTTATGCATACCTTACACGCAGCACGCCTGTTAAAATGCAGGTGTTTTTTTGTTTTTTTTTGGGTCTAAAAAAAAGAAGAAGCCTCTTGTCAGGGTCTTAAACTTGGCTCGCTTTCCTAACAAGTGTGAGACAGTACAAATACAACGTGATTTGACGTAAGACTCAACGACACATCGTTCGGTGGATTTATTAACATATCAAATACAGAACGATGATCACAAATACATATAATGGATACTTTACAACTTACATCCACAATACAGTCACAAGTCTGACTCGCAAGATGTCCAGACACTCGCCTTTCAATACAGAAACCACACAACGCCTTTCTCACACGTCCCGTCCTGTACCGTGTCCCCAGAGCTGTCTGGACCTGGTTCGCAACTTGCCTCCTGCCTGACGTGGCGTCACGTGGCAGGCGTGCGTCTTGCGTTGGCGGCCTGACCGCTGGTCAGCCAGCGATCTCGCAGGCCGGTAACTCATTCGCCTGGCGGCGCAACGAAGTGGTTGCATCCCTTACTGGGAGCTAAGTCGCCTGGCGGTCGTAACGATGTCCCTGCATCGCTGTCCCCTGTCGGACTCTGACACCTATCCTTTGAAGTACCCAGCATTTACGTTGTACCATATTTCAATATCCTCTACTATATATGTAGACAATATTTGTTTGTGTGTGTGTGTGTGGGTGTGTGTGTCCTTTATCAGATTCAGATGAAATGCAATAGTTAGTTAAAAATCTAATTTTCTATTTTAGTGAAAGAGAGCACATGGTGTCTGGAAGGACATTCTTAAGTTAATTTTGTGTGTTTTGTTCATACTTTATGCATACCTTACACGCAGCACGCCTGTTAAAATACTGTTAAAATGCGGGTTCCCCCCCCCCCAAAGATTTATAAACTCTTTGTCTATAGTTATTTAGAGGCATATGAGTTATAATAAATAATGATACAATCTTTAAGGCATTTTCATAATTATCATGAAA
>CAWUFQ010000032.1:35000-75000 GCA_963921405.1 Cepaea hortensis
CCAATAGAGGTTATCAGGAGTGGGCAAGACACACTCACTCTACAGATCCACCAGCTAATAGAGCTATGCTGGCGTGAAGGACAAGTCCCACAGGATTTCAAAGATTCAAACATCATAACGCTGTACAAGAACAAGGGTGATCGGAGCGACTGTAACAACTATAGGGGTATCTCACTTCTGTGTATTGTTGGAAAAGTATTTGCCAGAATTGTTCTGCGCAGACTTCAAGTCCTAGGAGATCAAGTCTACCCCGAATCACAGTGTGGCTTTCGACAGAACCGGTCTACCACTGATATGATATTCTCATTGCGACAAATGCAAGAAAAATGCCGTGAACAGAATCAACCACTGTTTATTGCCTTCATCGACCTCACAAAGGCATTTGATTTGGTCAGTCGTGAGGGTCTGTTCAAGGCACTAAAGAAGATTGGCTGCCCACCAACTCTTCTGTCCATTGTGGAATCGTTCCACACAGGCATGAAGGGTATAATCAAGTTTGATGGTGCAACTTCTGAAGAATTTGAAATCAAGAGTGGAGTTAAGCAAGGTTGTGTACTAGCTCCCACCCTCTTTGGAATATACTTTTCACTCCTACTGAAATATGCATTTCGTGATCAGGATGGTGGTATATACATTCACTCACGCTCAGATGGTGGCCTCTACAATGCTCAGAGATTGAAGGCTAAGACCAAAATTAGGAGGGTACTGATCAGAGAGTTGCTTTTTGCAGATGATGCTGCAGTTACGACCCACTCCGAGGAAGAAGTGCAATGTCTACTATCTGCATTCTCCAATGCTTGTTCTGAATTTGGTTTAACAATTAGCAAAAAGAAGACACAGATTATGTCACAAGGTGCACATGGGGTACCATCAATCTTTATTGACGACGCCGAACTAGAGATAGTAGACCATTTTACATATCTAGGATCAGTGGTAAATAGCAAATTATCCCTAGATCAGGAAATCAACATCCGAATTGGTAAGGCAGCAACAACAATGAACAGGTTAAGAAAAAGAGTCTGGGAGAACAGGAAGCTTACTGCCAAAACAAAAGTCCTTGTCTATCAAGCCTGTGTCCTTAGTACTCTTCTCTATGGCAGTGAAACCTGGACAACTTACTCACACCAAGAGAACAATTTAAACAGCTTTCATATGCGGTGTCTGCGAAGAATTCTTGGTATTAAGTGGCAAGACAAAATCACAAATACTGAAGTATTGGAAAGATCAGGTTGTGTGACAGTTTATTCCATGCTCAGTCTTCGTAGACTTAGATGGATAGGACATCTTAGGAGGATGGATGATGGTAGAATACCAAAGGATATCTTTTTTGGTGAATTACAGATGGGTAAGAGATCTCAGGGTCGGCCTCTACTACGATACAAAGATGTGTGTAAGCGGGACATGATTGATACAGGCATTGATAATGCACATTGGGAGCAAGTCGCCGCTGAACGTGTTGCATGGAGGGCAAATATCAGAAATGGAATAAAGTCAAAGGAGAAAATTATTGCAGAAAAGTCACACACCAAGCGTTTGAGACGTAAGATGGTGCATGATGGTGGAAATGACCACGTGTTCACATGCACCCACTGTGAACGGACATTTACAGCGCAAATTGGCCTTATCAGTCACACTCGCTACCGCCATAGTTAAAAGTTATTATGCCTTTTTAGAGCACAAACTATCGTCTGTCAAGACGGCAAGGTGCCAATGATGATGATGACATACATACATACATACATACATACATACATACATACATACATACATACATACATACATACATACATACATACATACATACATACATACATACTGTCACCGCCTCACATTAATAGATATTAGTTAAAGGGCTGCAACTCCCGCCCAAGGGATAGAAGTGAGTCACTCAAGGTAATCTAGAGCCTTCTCGAAGGACTGGTCATTGAGTCCATTGTCCCGTGGACACTGATGTGGCCCGCCTATTGTGGGGTCCACGAGGAACTCGGACAGAGTTACCACCCGTGTCGGATTGGGACACGTGTGGGCCGGCAGAGGACAGACGGACTTCAGCGAGGCAACAGGGCCTGCCTTAGAGGGACTCATTAGATATCAATAGATATATAGACATAGGCTAGATAGCTTGCTAGAATGTTTGATAACTATGTGTGATGATGTTTAACTATCTGTGATATGCAATCCAGCGCGGGTTTATTAACCCACGGCGCCCAACGCACTGTATATTGAAATACAATAAATGTTCGATAATATATTCAACGGAGTTATTGTTGCCTGTGTGAACCCGAGCTCAGATACCTAGACATGAGCAAGACGCTGACAGGCTTTTTGAGGGCTATTCTCCGGTTTTGGCATAAGATTTAATGTTACACAGCTATTTATTGCCAAGTAAAACATAAATTAATGATATCAATGTGATTTCTGTATATCAAATTGATAATTGTACATGTTTAACATAGTTGCATCTATGTAGCGATAAAGTAGTATTAATCTGAGTCCCTCAGCAGTGAGTCTCGCATCATTTTGATTACTATTAACTATTTTGACATGACTGTGACATTTTTTGACTGTTACTAATGTTTTCTCATTCTACGAGCAGATTGTTCCGCGAATAGTGGCGCGTGCAACCGATGTAACCTTTCCAACAGTGGCGAGAGTACAAGACAACATCCGCAAGTTCTGGGAATATAAGATAAGTTTCATATCATACCCATTGCAACACTAAGCGGTACTTCTCACCATTCATCTATGTAATATTTGTGCTTGCATAATTTTATATGTATA
This sequence comes from Cepaea hortensis, assembly GCA_963921405.1. NCBI lineage: Eukaryota > Metazoa > Mollusca > Gastropoda > Stylommatophora > Helicidae > Cepaea > Cepaea hortensis. The sequence continues at coordinate 37,782 of CAWUFQ010000032.1, forward strand.
TGCATAACCTTGTACCAACATAACTTTACATTTCTAATTGCTCTTATAACAGTAAGGGAGTTAACTAAATTTTCTACTCACCAACATTTTTTTCTAAGGGATTTAACTTCAGAGAAATTACAAACACTTAAAACTCAAAATGTCTACGCTAGAAAAATGTATTGAGTTAGGTATGAAATTAGGTTATAAAGAAGAGAAACTGTCAGAATGGGCACAGAAGACACACGCAGAGAACATTGCCCGTGAAGAAAGAACGCACGCAGAGAACATTGCCCGTGAAGAAAGAACGCACGCAGAGAACGTTGCCCGTGATGAAAGAGCGAGAGAACGGGAAGAAAAACAAATGTAATTGCAGGCAGAAGAGAAAAATATGCAATTGCAGGCAGAAGAGAAAAAGATGCAACTGCAGGCTCAGGAGAAACAAATGGAACTTGAGGCGGCAGCCAAACTAGCCCAATTGAATGCCGATACACAAATAAAACTTAAACAGATGGAGATCGATTCCAACTTAGAAATATCTGTAAATAAACTGAGAAACAAGGAAGAGGAACAAAAATATAACAAGTACAAAGGCCTCGTAAAGGCGTTCTGCTCAGGAGATTCCATCAGTGCATACCTGGAAAATTGTGAGTGTCTTATGTCTTACCATAAGATCATAAAATCAGATTGGTCATTTATTTTAATGAGAAACTTAGCTCTTGAACCTTTAAAAGTAATAGAGACAGTGCCACAGGAAATGCGAAAAGATTATGACTATTTAAAGCAGCGCATTCTCCAACATTTTTCATTAGACACTGCAGGTTACCAACAACAGTTCGCCAAATTATCCCCACAACCAAACCAAACCTTTATCGACTATGTCTCAACAGTCCAAGACGTGTGTACAAAGTGGATTAACTCGGCTAAAACTAACAACAGCCATGACAAACTTAAAGAACTTATTATTATTGATAAGATAGTTAGTACCATCCCTACACCTTTTGCTAAGTTTTTAAAACAAATGGACTGTAAAAGTATTCAGGAAATCGAGTCCAAGGGGAATGCATTTTCACAGCAAACAGAGACATTTTTCATCTAAACATGAGTCAAAACGATACAGCAGCAGCAGTAGTAAACACCAGATACCCGAAACAAACAGAAAGTAAGTTTAAACCACGCTCAAATGTCAGTAAGCCAGTTAAATGCCAATATTGTAGTTTGAATCACGACCAATACGCGATGTGCGATAAATCGCCGAACTATCCTCACCACCTCAAAATGATTGTAGAGAAGCAGAAGAATAAACGAAATGCTTACCAGAGAGCGGTCAAATGTTTTTTTTGCAGTAGCTTTGGGCACTATAGTCGCTTTTGTGAGGGCCGAAAGATATTAAAACAGGCCAATGCTGCATTAGTAGAAACGTCATCAGACGAAGATATTGAATCACTGAATGATTGTGACAATCAAGCAGAAAATAGAGGTGAGCTTGGAAATGCTGTACAAATTATTGACACCATTACAGACAGTAAGTGTAACACCTGTACGAAGTTCCAACTTGACACAACATTACTAGGTGGCCACACTATCCCTATTTCGAATGAAACAGCCAACGCTGCCTTGTCATCTACAGGCAAGCTAGTTTTTTCAACAGGGTTTGTAAATAACAAAAAGTGCACATTAATTCGGGATTCCGGCGCAACGCTATGTGGGATTAAGAAAACATTAATAGACAATAAAGATTATACAGACAAACATGTGACTTGTCGCACATTCTCAGGCACTATAGAGAAATACCCCCTTGCTCTTGTCGAAATTCGAACCCCGTTCATATCAGGACGAGTATTGTGCGCTGTCCTTGAAAATCCTGTCGCTGAGATTATACTTGGAAACCTGCCCAACATACATCCTTGCTCTGAAAAGGAAATCAGGGACTGGGAACATAGAAACGGTATCCACCACCCAAACAGCGATGCTAAAGAGAAACACCATTCATGCTTGTCTCAATCTGCCAAAAGACCAAGGGAGACAACCACTGAAGTAATTCAGAAAGAATTCACCGAGGTGTACCATGCAGGGGCGGTCGAATCTGTCATTGATACGACCAAATTAAAACCTCGAATTGAGGATGCTATCGATCTACCAAGTACCAAGCCTGTAGATGTGCAACAACACACACAACACACAAATGCAATAACACGACAGACAACCCATAAAACCAACACCGACCAACTGCAGGAGTCACTAGAAATTGTAGCGCCAAACTCTACAAACACTAATTTTGGAAATGAACAGAAAGCAGATCCTACACTTTCACCATATTTTAAGTTAGTAGGACTTGAACCAAAATTAACTAAGAACGCATCGTGGACATTTAGGCTACAGAACACTATCTTAACTAGATTATACACAACAAAGCAGACCACGATACAGCAAGTAGTGTTACCACAAGCACATCGAAACAAAGTTCTAAAGATAGCCCATGACTCACCTTTTGGACGGTGACACTTGAGTCCATTGTTTGTGTTTACTGATAATGCAGCAAACATGACGGCAGCATTTGATGGACGGTTTGATACTGATACAGAAAGGCATCGATCTGGTTGTACTGAGCACAGGTTATCAGCATGCATTACTGATAGTTTCAGCAGAGGCGTGACTTCTGAACTGCATCAGTTCATGAATCAACCTTCATTTATTGAAACATATTACAATACACGTCAGGCAAAGGCATTACAGCTGTCATTTTCCATACCAACAAAATCTGTAAAATTTGAATGGCGATCATATTAACAACGTTTCAATGCTCATTAAACAATTATTCGAATTAGTTTAATGAGAGCTATAGTGACATAGAAATAGAAGGAAACATTCTTAACCAAGTGGATAATTTTAGATACCTAGGGACATTTATAATATCAGATGGAAGATGTGCAACAGAGATTAAGAGCAGAACAGGGCAGGCAAAGGCTGCATTTCAGAAAATGAAGAGTATCTGGTGCAATAGGTCACTATCACTGAGTGTAAGAAAGAGAGTGCTGAAATGCTATGTAGAACCAGTTTTGCTGTATGGCAGTGAATCTTGGAATGTAAATGAACAAATTAAAAAGAAATTAGAAGCAACAGAGATGTGGTTCCTGAGACGAATGTTGAGAATTCCTTGGACTGCCAGAGTAACTAACGACGACTGCCTGAAACAGGCTAATGAAACTAGAACACTATATACAACAATTAGAAAGAGACAAACAGCTTTCTTTGGTCATGTAATGAGAAGAGAGGCATTGGAGAACATCGTAACAACTGGAAAGATCGAGGGGAAGAGAGGCAGAGGCAGACCAAGAGAAATGATGCTGGATGGATTGAGACGGTGGCACGGAGGAATATCAGCAGCAGAGTTGATCCAGAAAACCAAAGACCGAGATCTGTGGAGAGCCATGAACGCCTACGCCAGCTGGCAGGGCACTTGATGATGATGATGAGTTTAATGAAGATGATGAAGAATTCTTAAACCACATACCGAATACTGCTCAGATTAAAGAATGCTGTACATACATGAGAAATTCAAAACTTTTTTTTGACAAACTAGAAATTGATGGTGCTACATCTCATTTAATTTTGAAGTTGTACTTCGTCCTATACTATCGGTTGTACAAAGTTATTGTTGATATTGAAGAAGAAACTTCCAGCAGCATGGTGAAGAAATATTGTCAGAACTTTTAGAAAATTATTGGAGAAAAACTTTGGCCATATTGCGACAGTTCTCTGGCAGTTACTGCAGCATTCCTTACTGGAGTTGACATTAAAGCCAAAATAGAAGACATGGTCAAGTCAGTTGGAAAAATTAGGAAAATTTGGATAGGTAAATAGAAATGATGCAGGTGACTGTCAGCGACTTGTTCGCTGCAGATTCTCAGGACTCCCCTACTTTCGCACCGCACGAAATAACAACTCGTGACATTTGCGAAAGGAATGCAATTTATTTAGAGCCGAAATTTGAATGGCTCTGCGAGCGTTATACTTCATCATCATTATACAACATGAATGAAATGAAGTGGTGAGAAATGATGCTCGAAATCACAATCTACATTAATAGCCTAATGTTTGCCTATTGTCTAGAAACTATAGCATTTGTTAAGGATACGTCTGCTCTCTACCGTCTCCAGTCGTGGTCTGTCCGCACGCTACACATTGCGTGGACAAGCACGGACACTGTCCTCTCCGTGCAGTAGCTATTATTGCGTGCATGGTCTCGCAAGCACGCTGTCTTGTGAGCTCGAGTAACCGGGCACTTCACGGTTACTCGCAAGGACAAGCTTCCCATTAGCTTGGGGAAAGCCCTTGCTCAGTTGTACGCATTGGCCCCTGGTCTGACACAAATGTGTCTCCTTGTGAGGCTATTAATAGTGCTTGGTGTCTCTCCTGTCTGGTGTCTCCCTACTAGACTTGTGTCTACTCTCCTTACCTCTGTAAGGTCTTATTGAATTTTGCACAGAAAACGAGTTAACGATAGCCAACACACTTTTTAAACAACACTCAAGAAGTCTCTTCACATGGAAGTTCCCGGACAGTATTACCAAAAATCAGATAGATTATATCATCATCATCAATCAGATGCCGTCTCCAGAATGAAGGTTGGCTGCAGTGGATCTGTCAGGCTGATGTTCGTCCATCTCTTGATGTTATCTTCCCACTTGTATCGTTGTCTACCTCTTGCTCGCTTGCCCTCAACCTTGCCTTCCAGTATGGTTTCTATAAGAGTATCATGTCTTTTAACATGGCCGAAATATTTTACTTGCCTCCTCTTTATTTCTTTCATCAACTCTCTCTTCATTCCCAGTTTTTCTAGAACCTCTGCATTTGATTGTTTTTATTTCCAAGAAATACGACATATTCTTCTGTATATCCACATCTCCAGGGCTTCTATGCGACTTTCTAGTTGCTTGTTCAATGTCCAGATTTCCGCGCCATACAGTAGCGTTGAATATACATAGAATTTGACAATTCTCATTTTTAATGCGTTATTAATTTCTCTAGATGTTAATACTGATTTCATGCCGTTGAAAGCATTTTTGGCTATTCCTATTCTCTTTTTGATTTCTATTTCACTTCTGCCATCATCTGCTATTATATGTCCAAGATAAGAGAAACTTGTTACTTGTTCTAGTATCTGTCCGTTTACTGTGATGTTCATTGATGACCTTTCCTTTTCACTGCTAATTATCACAGTGTTTTTTTTTTTATTGGATGCTAATATCTAAATGACATTCTGCACTGTGCATGTTTACTTGTTCCACTAGGTCTTGTAACTCTTGCTCACTTTCTGCTAGTAACATGGTACCATCAGCAAAATTAAGATTGTTTGTGATTCTTCCATTGATGTTAAGTCCAGGCATTTCAACTTGTTTAAAAATTCTTTCTGTGTATAGGTTGAAGAGGCTTGGGGACAGTACACATCTCTGCCGTACTCCTCTTTTTATCTCTATAGGCGACACATAATTATTTCCGCATTTAATAGACGCCACTTGTTACCAATACAAGTTACTAATAAGTTTGATGTCCTTTCCGTCTACTCCTTTCCTTGAAGGCATGTAATTAGTCGTTCATGTTGTACTCTGTCAAAAGCTTTCTTGTAGTCTATAAAACATACATATATACTTTTTTGAACTTTTATATATTTTTAAATTAACATCCTCAAACAGATAATTGCTCCTCTGGTGCCGCTGTTTTTGCGGAACCCAAATTGTTCTTCAGCTACTTCCTCATCTATTTTATGTTGAATTCTTTCTTGTATAACCTTGAGTAGTATCTTAGTTATGTGGCTCATTAAGCTAATAGTTCTCTAATCCTTACACTCAACAGCTCTTGGCCTCTTCGGTAGTGTGATGAAAATAGATGTTTTCAAATCCTTGGGGATGTACCGAGTAATATATATATATATATATATATATATATATATATATATATATATATATATATATATATATATATATATATATATATATATCTTTGTATGTATGTATGTATGTATGTATGTATGTATGTATGTATGTATGTATGTATGTATGTATGTATGTCCGTCTTTCATTCGTTCGCGAACGGTCCAACCGATTGAGATGAAATTTTCTACACGTTTTCCTTTCATTCCTGTGCAACCAACTGTGATAGTTTTATCTATCAGCTATCAGCTATTACCTTTCTAAAATTTAATTTTGTAATTACATGACTGAACATAAGAAAATATAATAATATATGACAAAAAGGGATATAACTTTTAGTATAATTGTTATATCTTAAGTTACGTCCCCTGAGTTTAAATGAGTTGATTGACGATGAATTAAGTGAGATGCTCCACATAGATAGATAGATAGATAGATAGATAGATAGATAGATAGACAGACAGATAGATAGATAGATAGATAGATAGATAGATAGATAGATAGATAGATAGATAGATAGATAGATAGATAGATAGATAGATATCCCGCCAGAGCCTGGGCGAAGCCGGGCCAGGCAGCTAATATTTGGGCAGCTATATTCAAGGGGACTTAACATAAGAAAAGTTATTTCAAGGGTCATAACTTTTAATAACATCACTATTATTTTATGTATAGATTTTTGCATTGTTTTCACAGATTTATAAACTCTTTTCTATAGTTATTTACAGGCATATGAGTTATAATATATAGTGATATAATCTTTAAGGCATTTTCATAATAATTATCATAAAAGTAATGCATCTATTTAAATAGTGAAAATTTTCTAACACATCATTTTATGTTTTTACAACCAGTGTTCATTAAAAATAATGGATTTATTTTAGATACGTCACAATTTTATTTCTGTACTTTTTTCGGAGTGGAACTTTTGAAGTAATCGAAGCATTTGTTTTTGAACAAGCATTTTCTTGGCAGAGAGAAGGTCAGTACACAATTAAATGGGTATATTCTCGATTTTGTTTTTGTTTTAAAAAAAAAGTTGGCCGCGTGTGTGTCAACATCACATTTTTCATTCAATGTTGTGGGTGTGCATATCTTATGCATACCTTACACGCAGCACGCCTGTTAAAATGCAGGTGTTTTTTTTTTTTTGGTCTAAAAAAAAGAAGAAGCCTATTGTCAGGGTCTTAAACTTGGCTCGCTTTCCTAACAAGTGTGAGACAGTACAAATACAACGTGATTTGACGTAAGACTCAACGACACATCGTTCGGTGGATTTATTAACATATCAAATACAGAACGATGATCACAAATACATATAATGGATACTTTACAACTTACATCCACAATACAGTCACAAGTCTGACTCGCAAGATGTCCAGACACTCGCCTTTCAATACAGAAACCACACAACGCCTTTCTCACACGTCCGTCCTGTACCGTGTCCCCAGAGCTGTCTGGACCTGGTTCGCAACTTGCCTCCTGCCTGACGTGGCGTCACGTGGCAGGCGTGCGTCTTGCGTTGGCGGCCTGACCGCTGGTCAGCCAGCGATCTCGCAGGCCGGTAACTCATTCGCCTGGCGGCGCAACGAAGTGGTTGCATCCCTTACTGGGAGCTAAGTCGCCTGGCGGTCGTAACGATGTCCCTGCATCGCTGTCCCCTGTCGGACTCTGACACCTATCCTTTGAAGTACCCAGCATTTACGTTGTACCATATTTCAATATCCTCTACTATATATGTAGACAATATTTGTGTGTGTGTGTGTGTGTGTGTGTGTGTGTGTGTGTGCCCTTTATCAGATTCAGATGAAATGCAATAGTTAGTTAAAAATCTAATTTTCTATTTTAGTGAAAGAGAGCACATGGTGTCTGGAAGGACATTCTTAAGTTAATTTTGTGTGTGTGTTTTGTTCATACTTTATGCATACCTTACACGCAGCACGCCTGTTAAAATACTGTTAAAATGCGGGTGTTTTTTTTCCCCCCAAAGATTTATAAACTCTTTGTCTATAGTTATTTAGAGGCATATGAGTTATAATAAATAATGATACAATCTTTAAGGCATTTTCATAATTATCATGAAAGTAATGCATCTATGTAAATAGTGAAAATTTTCTAACACATCATTTTATGTTTTTATAACCAGTGTTCATTACAAATAATGGATTTATTATAGACCGCCAGGGGCTGGGCGAAGCCGGGCCGGGTAAGACAGACAGACAGACAGACAAGCAGACAGACAGACAGATAGATAGATCCCCGCCAGGAGCTGAGCGAAGCCGGGCCGGGTCAGACAGACAGACAAGCAGACAGACAGACAGATAGATAGATCCCCGCCAGGAGCTGAGCGAAGCCGGGCCGGGTCAGACAGACAGACAGATAGATAGATAGATAGATCCCCGCCAGGGTCTGGGCGAAGCCGGGCCGGGTCAGACAGACAGACAGACAGACAGACAGACAGACAGACATATAGATAGATAGATAGATAGATAGATAGATAGATAGATAGATAGATAGATAGATAGATAGATAGATACATACATACATACATACATACATACATACATACATACATACTTACATACATACATACATACATACATACATACATATGCATACATACATACATACATACATACATACATACATACATACATACATACATACATACATACATACATACATACATACATACATACATACATACATACATACATACATACATACATACATACATACATACATACATACATACATACATACATACATACATACATACATACATACATACATACATACATACATACATACATACATACATACATACATACATACATACATACATACATACATACATACATACATACATACATACATACATACATACATACATACATACATACATACATACATACATACATACATACATACATACATACATACATACATACATACATACATACATACATACATACATACATACATACATACATACATACATACATACATACATACATACATACATACATACATACATACATACATACATACATACATACATACATACATACATACATACATACATACATACATACATACATACATACATACATACATACATACATACATACATACATACATACATACATACATACATACATACATACATACATACATACATACATACATACATACATACATACATACATACATACATACATACATACATACATACATACATACATACATACATACATACATACATACATACATACATACATACATACATACATACATACATACATACATACATACATACATACATACATACATACATACATACATACATACATACATACATACATACATACATACATACATACATACATACATACATACATACATACATACATACATACATACATACATACATACATACATACATACATACATACATACATACATACATACATACATACATACATACATACATACATACATACATACATACATACATACATACATACATACATACATACATACATACATACATACATACATACATACATACATACATACATACATACATACATACATACATACATACATACATACATACATACATACATACATACATACATACATACATACATACATACATACATACATACATACATACATACATACATACATACATACATACATACATACATACATACATACATACATACATACATACATACATACATATGTCAGGTCTTAGTCAGATATGACTGAGCTACCGTATAACAGTAGACGGTACTACCTGGTTTCTGTTAGCGCCGAACGTTGGGCGGCGCTTACCAAACCCGACACCCCACATTGTGCCAACGGCTTCGGGCGGAAGAGCGCAATTGGGAGGGTACAAGCCTTACCCTGGTGCGAGGAAATGCAAGCTAAAGACAAAATTGTCATGGCAGGGCAGACCAGGCCCTAAGCCTTGGTTGGCGACTGGTCTAGGATCGAAGCTCCGACAGGCGGACAGTTAGAGCATTGCTTTGCTGATCCGGCAGCTTCTGCAGCTTGTCTTGTTCCAGATGTAGGGGTGTTACCTTTCCTCTGGAGTGAACTAGGCAGGCCGAGAGAGGGATCATGCTGCATGGGCAACACATGATCTCTATATTTTAGCCCAGGCTTTGTGCTATGGAGAGAAGCCAGTGTCCCTTGGAAAATACAACATCGGTCGCATGAATGAAAATGGGCAAAGGCTGCTGGAGCATTGCACCAGTAATGACCTATGTATTACAAACTCTTTTTTTAAAACAAAAGAGATGCATAAGGTCACATGGAAACATCCAAGATCCGGCCATTGGCACCAGCTGGACTTCATCATCACACGGAGACAACATCTGAACCATATATCATTGACTCGTAGTTACCACAGTGCTGACTGTGATACAGATCATTCTTTGGTTGTTGCAAGAGTTAGACTGAGACCAAAGAGAATCTACACAGCTAAACACAAATATAGCCCCAGGATTAATATTATTAACACTCATGATCCTGAAAAGTGCTTTCAGTTTCAACAGCAACTTGAAGACGCTTTCACTGATCACCAGAAAATTGTACAGTAAATGAAAAGTGGGGTCAAATTAAGGAAACTCTTTATAAAACTGCCGTAGGGGTTTACGGCACTGTGGATCATAAGAGGCAGGACTGGTTTGCGGCCAACAGCGAGACTCTGCAGCCCTTGATTGATAAGAAGAAGAAAGCTCTCTTAAGAAACAAGGAAAGACCAACGCGTAACACTCTGAGTGAGCTTAAGCAAGCTAGGAAGGATGTGCAAAAGGCTGCTAGGCAGTGTGCAAATGATTATTGGATCAAGTTATGTGAGTCCATTCAAATCGCAAGTGATAAGGGAGACATACGAAGCATGTATGAAGGAATAAAGAAAGCCTGTGGTCCAGTGATCAAAAGAAGTGCACCGCTGAAAACCTTGACTGGAGAAGTCATCGCTGATAAGAAACAGCAGATGGACAGATGGGTAGAGCACTATTTGGAGCTTTACTCAAGTGAGACCAAACTAGCGGATGATGCCCTTAACGCCATAGAGGCTCTACCAACTCTTGACCACCTGGACACACTTCCCACCATAACAGAAGTTAAGTGTGCTATAAATGAACTTGCATCTGGCAAGGCTCCAGGTAAGGATGGGATTCCAATAGAGGTTATCAGGAGTGGGCAAGACACACTCACTCTACAGATCCACCAGCTAATAGAGCTATGCTGGCGTGAAGGACAAGTCCCACAGGATTTAAAAGATTCAAACATCATAACGCTGTACAAGAACAAGGGTGATCGGAGCGACTGTAACAACTATAGGGGTATCTCACTTCTGTGTATTGTTGGAAAAGTATTTGCCAGAATTGTTCTGTGCAGACTTCAAGTCCTAGGAGATCAAGTCTACCCCGAATCACAGTGTGGCTTTCGACAGAACCGGTCTACCACTGATATGATATTCTCATTGCGACAAATGCAAGAAAAATGCCGTGAACAGAATCAACCACTGTTTATTGCCTTCATCTACCTCACAAAGGCATTTGATTTGGTCAGTCGTGAGGGTCTGTTCAAGGCACTAAAGAAGATTGGCTGCCCACCAACTCTTCTGTCCATTGTGGAATCGTTCCACACAGGCATGAAGGGTATAATCAAGTTTGATGGTGCAACTTCTGAAGAATTTGAAATCAAGAGTGGAGTTAAGCAAGGTTGTGTACTAGCTCCCACCCTCTTTGGAATATACTTTTCACTCCTACTGAAATATGCATTTCGTGATCAGGATGGTGGTATATACATTCACTCACGCTCAGATGGTGGCCTCTACAATGCTCAGAGATTGAAGGCTAAGACCAAAATTAGGAGGGTACTGATCAGAGAGTTGCTTTTTGCAGATGGTGCTGCAGTTACGACCCACTCCGAGGAAGAAGTGCAATGTCTACTATCTGCATTCTCCAATGCTTGTTCTGAATTTGGTTTAACAATTAGCAAAAAGAAGACACAGATTATGTCACAAGGTGCACATGGGGTACCATCAATCTTTATTGACGACGCCGAACTAGAGATAGTAGACCATTTTACATATCTAGGATCAGTGGTAAATAGCAAATTATCCCTAGATCAGGAAATCAACATCCGAATTGGTAAGGCAGCAACAACAATGAACAGGTTAAGAAAAAGAGTCTGGGAGAACAGGAAGCTTACTGCCAAAACAAAAGTCCTTGTCTATCAAGCCTGTGTCCTTAGTACTCTTCTCTATGGCAGTGAAACCTGGACAACTTACTCACACCAAGAGAACAATTTAAACAGCTTTCATATGCGGTGTCTGCGAAGAATTCTTGGTATTAAGTGGCAAGACAAAATCACAAATACTGAAGTATTGGAAAGATCAGGTTGTGTGACAGTTTATTCCATGCTCAGTCTTCGTAGACTTAGATGGATAGGACATCTTAGGAGGATGGATGATGGTAGAATACCAAAGGATATCTTTTTTGGTGAATTACAGATGGGTAAGAGATCTCAGGGTCGGCCTCTACTACGATACAAAGATGTGTGTAAGCGGGACATGATTGATACAGGCATTGATAATGCACATTGGGAGCAAGTCGCCGCTGAACGTGTTGCATGGAGGGCAAATATCAGAAATGGAATAAAGTCAAAGGAGAAAATTATTGCAGAAAAGTCACACACCAAGCGTTTGAGACGTAAGATGGTGCATGATGGTGGAAATGACCACGTGTTCACATGCACCCACTGTGAACGGACATTTACAGCGCAAATTGGCCTTATCAGTCACACTCGCTACCGCCATAGTTAAAAGTTATTATGCCTTTTTAGAGCACAAACTATCGTCTGTCAAGACGGCAAGGTGCCAATGATGATGATGACATACATACATACATACATACATACATACATACATACATACATACATACATACATACATACTGTCACCGCCTCACATTAATAGATATTAGTTAAAGGGCTGCAACTCCCGCCCAAGGGATAGAAGTGAGTCACTCAAGGTAATCTAGAGCCTTCTCGAAGGACTGGTCATTGAGTCCATTGTCCCGTGGACACTGATGTGGCCCGCCTATTGTGGGGTCCACGAGGAACTCGGACAGAGCTACCACCCGTGTCGGATTGGGACACGTGTGGGCCGGCAGAGGACAGACGGACTTCAGCGAGGCAACAGGGCCTGCCTTAGAGGGACTCATTAGATATCAATAGATATATAGACATAGGCTAGATAGCTTGCTAGAATGTTTGATAACTATGTGTGATGATGTTTAACTATCTGTGATATGCAATCCAGCGCGGGTTTATTAACCCACGGCGCCCAACGCACTGTATATTGAAATACAATAAATGTTCGATAATATATTCAACGGAGTTATTGTTGCCTGTGTGAACCCGAGCTCAGATACCTAGACATGAGCAAGACGCTGACAGGCTTTTTGAGGGCTATTCTCCGGTTTTGGCATAAGATTTAATGTTACACAGCTATTTATTGCCAAGTAAAACATAAATTAATGATATCAATGTGATTTCTGTATATCAAATTGATAATTGTACATGTTTAACATAGTTGCATCTATGTAGCGATAAAGTAGTATTAATCTGAGTCCCTCAGCAGTGAGTCTCGCATCATTTTGATTACTATTAACTATTTTGACATGACTGTGACATTTTTTGACTGTTACTAATGTTTTCTCATTCTACGAGCAGATTGTTCCGCGAATAGTGGCGCGTGCAACCGATGTAACCTTTCCAACAGTGGCGAGAGTACAAGACAACATCCGCAAGTTCTGGGAATATAAGATAAGTTTCATATCATACCCATTGCAACACTAAGCGGTACTTCTCACCATTCATCTATGTAATATTTGTGCTTGCATAATTTTATATGTATATGCATAACCTTGTACCAACATAACTTTACATTTCTAATTGCTCTTATAACAGTAAGGGAGTTAACTAAATTTTCTACTCACCAACATTTTTTTCTAAGGGATTTAACTTCAGAGAAATTACAAACACTTAAAACTCAAAATGTCTACGCTAGAAAAATGTATTGAGTTAGGTATGAAATTAGGTTATAAAGAAGAGAAACTGTCAGAATGGGCACAGAAGACACACGCAGAGAACATTGCCCGTGAAGAAAGAACGCACGCAGAGAACATTGCCCGTGAAGAAAGAACGCACGCAGAGAACGTTGCCCGTGATGAAAGAGCGAGAGAACGGGAAGAAAAACAAATGTAATTGCAGGCAGAAGAGAAAAAGATGCAATTGCAGGCAGAAGAGAAAAAGATGCAACTGCAGGCTCAGGAGAAACAAATGGAACTTGAGGCGGCAGCCAAACTAGCCCAATTGAATGCCGATACACAAATAAAACTTAAACAGATGGAGATCGATTCCAACTTAGAAATATCTGTAAATAAACTGAGAAACAAGGAAGAGGAACAAAAATATAACAAGTACAAAGGCCTCGTAAAGGCGTTCTGCTCAGGAGATTCCATCAGTGCATACCTGGAAAATTGTGAGTGTCTTATGTCTTACCATAAGATCATAAAATCAGATTGGTCATTTATTTTAATGAGAAACTTAGCTCTTGAACCTTTAAAAGTAATAGAGACAGTGCCACAGGAAATGCGAAAAGATTATGACTATTTAAAGCAGCGCATTCTCCAACATTTTTCATTAGACACTGCAGGTTACCAACAACAGTTCGCCAAATTATCCCCACAACCAAACCAAACCTTTATCGACTATGTCTCAACAGTCCAAGACGTGTGTACAAAGTGGATTAACTCGGCTAAAACTAACAACAGCCATGACAAACTTAAAGAACTTATTATTATTGATAAGATAGTTAGTACCATCCCTACACCTTTTGCTAAGTTTTTAAAACAAATGGACTGTAAAAGTATTCAGGAAATCGAGTCCAAGGGGAATGCATTTTCACAGCAAACAGAGACATTTTTCATCTAAACATGAGTCAAAACGATACAGCAGCAGCAGTAGTAAACACCAGATACCCGAAACAAACAGAAAGTAAGTTTAAACCACGCTCAAATGTCAGTAAGCCAGTTAAATGCCAATATTGTAGTTTGAATCACGACCAATACGCGATGTGCGATAAATCGCCGAACTATCCTCACCACCTCAAAATGATTGTAGAGAAGCAGAAGAATAAACGAAATGCTTACCAGAGAGCGGTCAAATGTTTTTTTTGCAGTAGCTTTGGGCACTATAGTCGCTTTTGTGAGGGCCGAAAGATATTAAAACAGGCCAATGCTGCATTAGTAGAAACGTCATCAGACGAAGATATTGAATCACTGAATGATTGTGACAATCAAGCAGAAAATAGAGGTGAGCTTGGAAATGCTGTACAAATTATTGACACCATTACAGACAGTAAGTGTAACACCTGTACGAAGTTCCAACTTGACACAACATTACTAGGTGGCCACACTATCCCTATTTCGAATGAAACAGCCAACGCTGCCTTGTCATCTACAGGCAAGCTAGTTTTTTCAACAGGGTTTGTAAATAACAAAAAGTGCACATTAATTCGGGATTCCGGCGCAACGCTATGTGGGATTAAGAAAACATTAATAGACAATAAAGATTATACAGACAAACATGTGACTTGTCGCACATTCTCAGGCACTATAGAGAAATACCCCCTTGCTCTTGTCGAAATTCGAACCCCGTTCATATCAGGACGAGTATTGTGCGCTGTCCTTGAAAATCCTGTCGCTGAGATTATACTTGGAAACCTGCCCAACATACATCCTTGCTCTGAAAAGGAAATCAGGGACTGGGAACATAGAAACGGTATCCACCACCCAAACAGCGATGCTAAAGAGAAACACCATTCATGCTTGTCTCAATCTGCCAAAAGACCAAGGGAGACAACCACTGAAGTAATTCAGAAAGAATTCACCGAGGTGTACCATGCAGGGGCGGTCGAATCTGTCATTGATACGACCAAATTAAAACCTCGAATTGAGGATGCTATCGATCTACCAAGTACCAAGCCTGTAGATGTGCAACAACACACACAACACACAAATGCAATAACACGACAGACAACCCATAAAACCAACACCGACCAACTGCAGGAGTCACTAGAAATTGTAGCGCCAAACTCTACAAACACTAATTTTGGAAATGAACAGAAAGCAGATCCTACACTTTCACCATATTTTAAGTTAGTAGGACTTGAACCAAAATTAACTAAGAACGCATCGTGGACATTTAGGCTACAGAACACTATCTTAACTAGATTATACACAACAAAGCAGACCACGATACAGCAAGTAGTGTTACCACAAGCACATCGAAACAAAGTTCTAAAGATAGCCCATGACTCACCTTTTGGAGGTCATATGGGGTACGAAAAGACCAGGGCTAGGGTCCTGACCCAGTTTTATTGGCCAAAATTTTGCCAAGATATAAAAACCTTTTGTAGATCTTGTGATATATGTCAGAAACTGGTGAAAAAGGGGAAAAACCCTACGGCAGAAGTCCAATCAACCACCACTGCCTCGAGGCCAGTCCATGTAAATATGTTGAAACCATACTATGCTAGACAGGACATTGAGACGAGTGAGCAGACGCAGCTAACTGATGACAGAAACGAAACGACAATTACCCAACTGAATGACACCTTGACAAACGAAGCATCGTTAACGACGCATTCTTACGACGACAAAGACGACGAAGACAGATGGACCTTACCGGCAATATGTGATAACGACAACAACGACCAAGTTGACGACATATTGACAACTATTAATCTCGACGACGACGACAATGACATTGAGGACAATTTACAAACAGTAGCATCTGTGATAAATCAGACAGACGTAGACAATACTGAAATCCCAGTACCGATCATGACTGACGACGGTAGTATAAATGACATACAGGTCTCTGACACTCTGACACAACAACAGCGACAAGACATTTTGACTCTCCTTGACGAGTATAAATCTATCTTTTCTAACAAACCTGGACGCACTGACAAAATAACACATTCAATTGTGCTGACAGATCTGACACCGGTCAAATGTAGACCATATTCTATTCCTCTCCATTACAGAGCAAATTTAGACAAAGAAATTTTGGATTTAGAGAAAAATAGGATAATTCAGAAATCTATGTCTCAATATTCTTCACCGATTGTCCTGGTGAAGAAGAAGGACCAGACAATCCGTCTGTGCATCGACTATAGAGTATTAAATACAAGAACCACAACGGATGCAGAGCCAATGAATACTTGTGAAGATCTCATTCTCAACATGTCTCAATCATCTTTATTTTCTAAGATTGATTTAGCGAAAGGTTATTGGCAAGTGCCACTACACCCTGCTTCTAGACATATAACAGCATTCGCAACACCTCTCGGGTTGTACGAATGGCTATATCTTCCATTTGGCCTCAAAAACGCACCCGCCACCTTTGTTAGATTAACTAGGTTGCTATTACACGGAATTACAGATGTCCAAGCCTATATTGATGATATATGCATCCATTCTTCTAATATTGCTTCTCACTTACTCACACTCAAACAAGTCTTCGACCAAATCTATCTCTTTGGACTTACTATCAAACCTTCCAAGGTTGAATTAGGATATAAACAAATAGACTTCCTTGGTCATAGAATTTCTGAAGGCAAACTGTTGACAGATGATAAAATTGTTTCCAAGATTCTTAATCTAGAAGTACCTACCACAAAGAAACAAATTAGAAGCTTACTAGGTCTTATAAACTATTATTCTAAATTTATACCAAATTGGGCAGAACTTACCTCAGTCTTTTCTGATATGTTAACTAAAAATCATCCATCAAAAATTTGTAAAAGTACCAGCTTAGACGATGCAATGTGTAGATTGAAACGTATTTTTTCTAATCCACCAGTCTTACGATTACCCAACATAAATTTACCCTTTATTTTGACCACAGATGCGAGCGCTATCGCAATAGGAGGATGTTTAATGCAAGAAGTGGATGGAGTCAGACACCCGACTCTCTACGTAAGCCGTAAACTGAAGAAGGCAGAGATCCGGTATGCTACAGTGGAATTGGAGGCTTTAAGTCTATTGTTTTGTGTATTAAGATTATCTAAGTTCCTCTTAGGCGCTCACTTTGTTGTGCTCACTGACAATTCGCCATTGTTGGTCCTGAAGCAAGGGTCGCCGAAAAACCATCGTTTACAAAGATGGTGTCTTCTTCTTCAAGATTTCGACTTCGAAATCCGCCATATCAGAGGCACTGACAACATTATTGCTGACCTTTTATCACGGCAAACGAATGCGCCAGTAGAATAACATTTGGCACATCAACCATTTGCCATACTAGAAACTGTGATATTTTAGTCTGTTTCATATAACAGTGTAACTCTACACCTGCTAGAGTACTTTCATTGAGAAGTAATAACACCTCAGTGAATAGGTTATTGACGACACCCACGAACATGAAACTGTAAGAGCTATACTTTAAGAGCTATACTTTAAGAGCTATACTATCAAGAAACGTTAACTGTGTTTCAACCAATAATATCAACCAGTGAACTGACTCTGAACACTGTAAGAACACATTATACGGGACAGTGAGAACAGTCCATACTTGCTGTTGCTACGAGACTTTGCAATCAGCCGAAATAGAACTACTTCGACTACAACACTCAAGAGACAGCCATACTAACTTTTAACATTCATGGCACAACACGATAACTACAGGAGGACAACGCGCACATCATCGTTGGATTTAGTTAATTAATTAATTTAGTATTAAATATGTATTATATTTGCATTAATTATGTATATAAAATGTGTTAACCTGTAATTTGTACATATTCTACCATAATATTACAGGTAGTTCCATTAATAGTATAAATAACCTTCCTATACAATTGTCTCTGTGTAAATTATAATCCATTTTTGAGTCATCGTACAAAAAGTACGTATTTTCTTAAAGAGCAAATATCGCCTATTCCATTTTTCTAAGGGCAATAACACTTACCTCAACTTTAATTATATATTTTAACAAAATAATATTTTGAATGAAAGGTGAGTGAATGACAGCGTGAATGAATTAAATGAGAGAACGATATACTGAGCGGACAAATTGTACGCAAAACGTATTTATTTTAATTTGTCTGCATCTTTCACGTAAATTGTATGACTTGTCTAAATTGTTTATACATGTTTATTAGTTAGATTAATATACTTAGTTTAGTAGTTAGGAGACATCTAAGCACCACTGCTTGGAATGCCTGATCATGTATTGCACACATTGGAGTAATTCATTATTAAGGTTATCCCAACTCGTGACGCTTGGAAATAAGCCACACATTCAGCACACACTTTACACAAAACTTAAAACTGAACACTTTCAATTTAAAATGCAATCACTTTATTAGAACCACCAACTTATTAGTCACCACACTAACAAGCCAACAGGGACACATGTAGTCTGAGGGGATAAAATAACAACGTAACTACATATTTAGCATTATACAACATACGAGAGTAAAAGTGTATTGAAATGCACACACAAATCAAGATTTGAAGGTGTACTTAATTAGCCAGGACTTCGGTCTTGTTAATCCTCTTTAATACAGAGGTTAATTGTCTTGGTATCAGTGGGGTACTATGAGAAGGACGGGTTGTAAAAACAACTACTAAACGTCACGTAACTTCGGTCAGATAAGCATATTTAAGGACACAGGAGAGAGAGAGAGTGATCTCTTCACCAAATCAGAGAAGTGGTGTATGGGAGAAAACATGAGTGTTGATGCCAGTATGTAGCTTACCAAGTTACTGTCCACCAAACTACAAACACCGACTTTATGTGATTCTGTGACAGAATTAGAACAGATCTAATTACCTTATAACAACCCATCATATCGGGGGAGAGTGGGGAATCCTGTCACCGCCTCACATTAATAGATATTAGTTAAAGGGCTGCAACTCCCGCCCAAGGGATAGAAGTGAGTCACTCAAGGTAATCTAGAGCCTTCTCGAAGGACTGGTCATTGAATCCATTGTCCCGTGGACACTGATGTGGCTCGCCTATTGCGGGGTGTACGAGGAACTCGGACAGAGTTACCACCCGTGTCGGATTGGGACACGTGTGGACCGGCAGAGGACAGACGGACTTCAGCGAGGCAACAGGGCCTGCCTTAGAGGGACTCATTAGATATCAATAGATATATAGACATAGGCTAGATAGCTTGCTAGAATGTTTGATAACTATGTGTGATGATGTTTAACTATCTGTGATATGCAATCCAGCGCGGGTTTATTAACCCACGGCGCCCAACGCACTGTATATTGAAATACAATAAATGTTCGATAATATATTCAACGGAGTTATTGTTGCCTGTGTGAACCCGAGCTCAGATACCTAGACATGAGCAAGACGCTGACACATACATACATACATACATACATACATACATACATACATACATACATACATACATACATACATACATACATACATACATACATACATACATACATACATACATACATACATACATACATACATACATACATACATACATACATACATACATACATACATACATACATACATACATACATACATACATACATACATACATACATACATACATACATACATACATACATACATACATACATACATACATACATACATACATACATACATACATACATACATACATACATACATACATACATACATACATACATACATACATACATACATACATACATACATACATACATACATACATACATACATACATACATACATACATACATACATACATACATACATACATACATACATACATACATACATACATACATACATACATACATACATACATACATACATACATACATACATACATACATACATACATACATACATACATACATACATACATACATACATACATACATACATACATACATACATACATACATACATACATACATACATACATACATACATACATACATACATACATACATACATACATACATACATACATACATACATACATACATACATACATACATACATACATACATACATACATACATACATACATACATACATACATACATACATACATACATACATACATACATACATACATACATACATACATACATACATACATACATACATACATACATACATACATACATACATACATACATACATACATACATACATACATACATACATACATACATACATACATACATACATACATACATACATACATACATACATACATACATACATACATACATACATACATACATACATACATACATACATACATACATACATACATACATACATACATACATACATACATACATACATACATACATACATACATACATACATACATACATACATACATACATACATACATACATACATACATACATACATACATACATACATACATACATACATACATACATACATACATTCATTCATTCATTCATTCATTCATTCATTCATACATACATACATACATACATACATACATACATACATACATACATACATACATACATACATACATACATACATACATACATACATACATACATACATACATACATACATACATACATACATACATACATACATACATACATACATACATACATACATACATACATACATACATACATACATACATACATACATACATACATACATACATACATACTGTCACCGCCTCACATTAATAGATATTAGTTAAAGGGCTGCAACTCCCGCCCAAGGGATAGAAGTGAGTCACTCATGGTAATCTAGAGCCTTCTCGAAGGACTGGTCATTGAGTCCATTGTCCCGTGGACACTGATGTGGCCCGCCTATTGTGGGGTCCACGAGGAACTCGGACAGAGTTACCACCCGTGTCGGATTGGGACACGTGTGGGCCGGCAGAGGACAGACGGACTTCAGCGAGGCAACAGGGCCTGCCTTAGAGGGACTCATTAGATATCAATAGATATATAGACATAGGCTAGATAGCTTGCTAGAATGTTTGATAACTATGTGTGATGATGTTTAACTATCTGTGATATGCAATCCAGCGCGGGTTTATTAACCCACGGCGCCCAACGCACTGTATATTGAAATACAATAAATGTTCGATAATATATTCAACGGAGTTATTGTTGCCTGTGTGAACCCGAGCTCAGATACCTAGACATGAGCAAGACGCTGACAGGCTTTTTGGGGGCTATTCTCCGGTTTTGGCATAAGATTTAATGTTACACAGCTATTTATTGCCAAGTAAAACATAAATTAATGATATCAATGTGATTTCTGTATATCAAATTGATAATTGTACATGTTTAACATAGTTGCATCTATGTAGCGATAAAGTAGTATTAATCTGAGTCCCTCAGCAGTGAGTCTCGCATCATTTTGATTACTATTAACTATTTTGACATGACTGTGACATTTTTTGACTGTTACTAATGTTTTCTCATTCTACGAGCAGATTGTTCCGCGAATAGTGGCGCGTGCAACCGATGTAACCTTTCCAACAGTGGCGAGAGTACAAGACAACATCCGCAAGTTCTGGGAATATAAGATAAGTTTCATATCATACCCATTGCAACACTAAGCGGTACTTCTCACCATTCATCTATGTAATATTTGTGCTTGCATAATTTTATATGTATATGCATAACCTTGTACCAACATAACTTTACATTTCTAATTGCTCTTATAACAGTAAGGGAGTTAACTAAATTTTCTACTCACCAACATTTTTTTCTAAGGGATTTAACTTCAGAGAAACTACAAACACTTAAAACTCAAAATGTCTACGCTAGAAAAATGTATTGAGTTAGGTATGAAATTAGGTTATAAAGAAGAGAAACTGTCAGAATGGGCACAGAAGACACACGCAGAGAACATTGCCCGTGAAGAAAGAACGCACGCAGAGAACATTGCCCGTGAAGAAAGAACGCACGCAGAGAACGTTGCCCGTGATGAAAGAGCGAGAGAACGGGAAGAAAAACAAATGTAATTGCAGGCAGAAGAGAAAAAGATGCAATTGCAGGCAGAAGAGAAAAAGATGCAACTGCAGGCTCAGGAGAAACAAATGGAACTTGAGGCGGCAGCCAAACTAGCCCAATTGAATGCCGATACACAAATAAAACTTAAACAGATGGAGATCGATTCCAACTTAGAAATATCTGTAAATAAACTGAGAAACAAGGAAGAGGAACAAAAATATAACAAGTACAAAGGCCTCGTAAAGGCGTTCTGCTCAGGAGATTCCATCAGTGCATACCTGGAAAATTGTGAGTGTCTTATGTCTTACCATAAGATCATAAAATCAGATTGGTCATTTATTTTAATGAGAAACTTAGCTATTGAACCTTTAAAAGTAATAGAGACAGTGCCACAGGAAATGCGACAAGATTATGACTATTTAAAGCAGCGCATTCTCCAACATTTTTCATTAGACACTGCAGGTTACCAACAACAGTTCGCCAAATTATCCCCACAACCAAACCAAACCTTTATCGACTATGTCTCAACAGTCCAAGACGTGTGTACAAAGTGGATTAACTCGGCTAAAACTAACAACAGCCATGACAAACTTAAAGAACTTATTATTATTGATAAGATAGTTAGTACCATCCCTACACCTTTTGCTAAGTTTTTAAAACAAATGGACTGTAAAAGTATTCAGGAAATCGAGTCCAAGGGGAATGCATTTTTCACAGCAAACAGAGACATTTTTCATCTAAACATGAGTCAAAACGATACAGCAGCAGCAGTAGTAAACACCAGATACCCGAAACAAACAGAAAGTAAGTTTAAACCACGCTCAAATGTCAGTAAGCCAGTTAAATGCCAATATTGTAGTTTGAATCACGACCAATACGCGATGTGCGATAAATCGCCGAACTATCCTCACCACCTCAAAATGATTGTAGAGAAGCAGAAGAATAAACGAAATGCTTACCAGAGAGCGGTCAAATGTTTTTTTTGCAGTAGCTTTGGGCACTATAGTCGCTTTTGTGAGGGCCGAAAGATATTAAAACAGGCCAATGCTGCATTAGTAGAAACGTCATCAGACGAAGATATTGAATCACTGAATGATTGTGACAATCAAGCAGAAAATAGAGGTGAGCTTGGAAATGCTGTACAAATTATTGACACCATTACAGACAGTAAGTGTAACACCTGTACGAAGTTCCAACTTGACACAACATTACTAGGTGGCCACACTATCCCTATTTCGAATGAAACAGCCAACGCTGCCTTGTCATCTACAGGCAAGCTAGTTTTTTCAACAGGGTTTGTAAATAACAAAAAGTGCACATTAATTCGGGATTCCGGCGCAACGCTATGTGGGATTAAGAAAACATTAATAGACAATAAAGATTATACAGACAAACATGTGACTTGTCGCACATTCTCAGGCACTATAGAGAAATACCCCCTTGCTCTTGTCGAAATTCGAACCCCGTTCATATCAGGACGAGTATTGTGCGCTGTCCTTGAAAATCCTGTCGCTGAGATTATACTTGGAAACCTGCCCAACATACATCCTTGCTCTGAAAAGGAAATCAGGGACTGGGAACATAGAAACGGTATCCACCACCCAAACAGCGATGCTAAAGAGAAACACCATTCATGCTTGTCTCAATCTGCCAAAAGACCAAGGGAGACAACCACTGAAGTAATTCAGAAAGAATTCACCGAGGTGTACCATGCAGGGGCGGTCGAATCTGTCATTGATACGACCAAATTAAAACCTCGAATTGAGGATGCTATCGATCTACCAAGTACCAAGCCTGTAGATGTGCAACAACACACACAACACACAAATGCAATAACACGACAGACAACCCATAAAACCAACACCGACCAACTGCAGGAGTCACTAGAAATTGTAGCGCCAAACTCTACAAACACTAATTTTGGAAATGAACAGAAAGCAGATCCTACACTTTCACCATATTTTAAGTTAGTAGGACTTGAACCAAAATTAACTAAGAACGCATCGTGGACATTTAGGCTACAGAACAATATCTTAACTAGATTATACACAAGAAAGCAGACCACGATACAGCAAGTAGTGTTACCACAAGCACATCGAAACAAAGTTCTAAAGATAGCCCATGACTCACCTTTTGGAGGTCATATGGGGTACGAAAAGACCAGGGCTAGGGTCCTGACCCAGTTTTATTGGCCAAAATTTTGCCAAGATATAAAAACCTTTTGTAGATCTTGTGATATATGTCAGAAACTGGTGAAAAAGGGGAAAAACCCTACGGCAGAAGTCCAATCAACCACCACTGCCTCGAGGCCAGTCCATGTAAATATGTTGAAACCATACTATGCTAGACAGGACATTGAGACGAGTGAGCAGACGCAGCTAACTGATGACAGAAACGAAACGACAATTACCCAACTGAATGACACCTTGACAAACGAAGCATCGTTAACGACGCATTCTTACGACGACAAAGACGACGAAGACAGATGGACCTTACCGGCAATATGTGATAACGACAACAACGACCAAGTTGACGACATATTGACAACTATTAATCTCGACGACGACGACAATGACATTGAGGACAATTTACAAACAGTAGCATCTGTGATAAATCAGACAGACGTAGACAATACTGAAATCCCAGTACCGATCATGACTGACGACGGTAGTATAAATGACATACAGGTCTCTGACACTCTGACACAACAACAGCGACAAGACATTTTGACTCTCCTTGACGAGTATAAATCTATCTTTTCTAACAAACCTGGACGCACTGACAAAATAACACATTCAATTGTGCTGACAGATCTGACACCGGTCAAATGTAGACCATATTCTATTCCTCTCCATTACAGAGCAAATTTAGACAAAGAAATTTTGGATTTAGAGAAAAATAGGATAATTCAGAAATCTATGTCTCAATATTCTTCACCGATTGTCCTGGTGAAGAAGAAGGACCAGACAATCCGTCTGTGCATCGACTATAGAGTATTAAATACAAGAACCACAACGGATGCAGAGCCAATGAATACTTGTGAAGATCTCATTCTCAACATGTCTCAATCATCTTTATTTTCTAAGATTGATTTAGCGAAAGGTTATTGGCAAGTGCCACTACACCCTGCTTCTAGACATATAACAGCATTCGCAACACCTCTCGGGTTGTACGAATGGCTATATCTTCCATTTGGCCTCAAAAACGCACCCGCCACCTTTGTTAGATTAACTAGGTTGCTATTACACGGAATTACAGATGTCCAAGCCTATATTGATGATATATGCATCCATTCTTCTAATATTGCTTCTCACTTACTCACACTCAAACAAGTCTTCGACCAAATCTATCTCTTTGGACTTACTATCAAACCTTCCAAGGTTGAATTAGGATATAAACAAATAGACTTCCTTGGTCATAGAATTTCTGAAGGCAAACTGTTGACAGATGATAAAATTGTTTCCAAGATTCTTAATCTAGAAGTACCTACCACAAAGAAACAAATTAGAAGCTTACTAGGTCTTATAAACTATTATTCTAAATTTATACCAAATTGGGCAGAACTTACCTCAGTCTTTTCTGATATGTTAACTAAAAATCATCCATCAAAAATTTGTAAAAGTACCAGCTTAGACGATGCAATGTGTAGATTGAAACGTATTTTTTCTAATCCACCAGTCTTACGATTACCCAACATAAATTTACCCTTTATTTTGACCACAGATGAGAGCGATATCGCAATAGGAGGATGTTTAATGCAAGAAGTGGATGGAGTCAGACACCCGACTCTCTACGTAAGCCGTAAACTGAAGAAGGCAGAGATCCGGTATGCTACAGTGGAATTGGAGGCTTTAAGTCTATTGTTTTGTGTATTAAGATTATCTAAGTTCCTCTTAGGCGCTCACTTTGTTGTGCTCACTGACAATTCGCCATTGTTGGTCCTGAAGCAAGGGTCGCCGAAAAACCATCGTTTACAAAGATGGTGTCTTCTTCTTCAAGATTTCGACTTCGAAATCCGCCATATCAGAGGCACTGACAACATTATTGCTGACCTTTTATCACGGCAAACGAATGCGCCAGTAGAATAACATTTGGCACATCAACCATTTGCCATACTAGAAACTGTGATATTTTAGTCTGTTTCATATAACAGTGTAACTCTACACCTGCTAGAGTACTTTCATTGAGAAGTAATAACACCTCAGTGAATAGGTTATTGACGACACCCACGAACATGAAACTGTAAGAGCTATACTTTAAGAGCTATACTTTAAGAGCTATACTATCAAGAAACGTTAACTGTGTTTCAACCAATAATATCAACCAGTGAACTGACTCTGAACACTGTAAGAACACATTATACGGGACAGTGAGAACAGTCCATACTTGCTGTTGCTACGAGACTTTGCAATCAGCCGAAATAGAACTACTTCGACTACAACACTCAAGAGACAGCCATACTAACTTTTAACATTCATGGCACAACACGATAACTACAGGAGGACAACGCGCACATCATCGTTGGATTTAGTTAATTAATTAATTTAGTATTAAATATGTATTATATTTGCATTAATTATGTATATAAAATGTGTTAACCTGTAATTTGTACATATTCTACCATAATATTACAGGTAGTTCCATTAATAGTATAAATAACCTTCCTATACAATTGTCTCTGTGTAAATTATAATCCATTTTTGAGTCATCGTACAAAAAGTACGTATTTTCTTAAAGAGCAAATATCGCCTATTCCATTTTTCTAAGGGCAATAACACTTACCTCAACTTTAATTATATATTTTAACAAAATAATATTTTGAATGAAAGGTGAGTGAATGACAGCGTGAATGAATTAAATGAGAGAACGATATACTGAGCGGACAAATTGTACGCAAAACGTATTTATTTTAATTCGTCTGCATCTTTCACGTAAATTGTATGACTTGTCTAAATTGTTTATACATGTTTATTAGTTAGATTAATATACTTAGTTTAGTAGTTAGGAGACATCTAAGCACCACTGCTTGGAATGCCTGATCATGTATTGCACACATTGGAGTAATTCATTATTAAGGTTATCCCAACTCGTGACGCTTGGAAATAAGCCACACATTCAGCACACACTTTACACAAAACTTAAAACTGAACACTTTCAATTTAAAATGCAATCACTTTATTAGAACCACCAACTTATTAGTCACCACACTAACAAGCCAACAGGGACACATGTAGTCTGAGGGGATAAAATAACAACGTAACTACATATTTAGCATTATACAACATACGAGAGTAAAAGTGTATTGAAATGCACACACAAATCAAGATTTGAAGGTGTACTTAATTAGCCAGGACTTCGGTCTTGTTAATCCTCTTTAATACAGAGGTTAATTGTCTTGGTATCAGTGGGGTACTATGAGAAGGACGGGTTGTAAAAACAACTACTAAACGTCACGTAACTTCGGTCAGATAAGCATATTTAAGGACACAGGAGAGAGAGAGAGTGATCTCTTCACCAAATCAGAAAAGTGGTGTATGGGAGAAAACATGAGTGTTGATGCCAGTATGTAGCTTACCAAGTTACTGTCCACCAAACTACAAACACCGACTTTATGTGATTCTGTGACAGAATTAGAACAGATCTAATTACCTTATAACAACCCATCATATCGGGGGAGAGTGGGGAATCCTGTCACCGCCTCACATTAATAGATATTAGTTAAAGGGCTGCAACTCCCGCCCAAGGGATAGAAGTGAGTCACTCAAGGTAATCTAGAGCCTTCTCGAAGAACTGGTCATTGAATCCATTGTCCCGTGGACACTGATGTGGCTCACCTATTGCGGGGTGCACGAGGAACTCGGACAGAGTTACCACCCGTGTCGGATTGGGACACGTGTGGACCGGCAGAGGACAGACGGACTTCAGCGAGGCAACAGGGCCTGCCTTAGAGGGACTCATTAGATATCAATAGATATATATAGACATAGGCTAGATAGCTTGCTAGAATGTTTGATAACTATGTGTGATGATGTTTAACTATCTGTGATATGCAATCCAGCGCGGGTTTATTAACCCACGGCGCCCAACGCACTGTATATTGAAATACAATAAATGTTCGATAATATATTCAACGGAGTTATTGTTGCCTGTGTGAACCCGAGCTCAGATACCTAGACATGAGCAAGACGCTGACACATACATACATACATACATACATACATACATACATACATACATACATACATACATACATACATACATACATACATACATACATACATACATACATACATACATACATACATACATACATACATACATACATACATACATACATACATACATACATACATACATACATACATACATACATACATACATACATACATACATACATACATACATACATACATACATACATACATACATACATACATACATACATACATACATACATACATACATACATACATACATACATACATACATACATACATACATACATACATACATACATACATACATACATACATACATACATACATACATACATACATACATACATACATACATACATACATACATACATACATACATACATACATACATACATACATACATACATACATACATACATACATACATACATACATACATACATACATACATACATACATACATACATACATACATACATACATACATACATACATACATACATACATACATACATACATACATACATACATACATACATACATACATACATACATACATACATACATACATACATACATACATACATACATACATACATACATACATACATACATACATACATACATACATACATACATACATACATACATACATACATACATACATACATACATACATACATACATACATACATACATACATACATACATACATACATACATACATACATACATACATACATACATACATACATACATACATACATACATACATACATACATACATACATACATACATACATACATACATACATACATACATACATACATACATACATACATACATACATACATACATACATACATACATACATACATACATACATACATACATACATACATACATACATACATACATACATACATACATACATACATACATACATACATACATACATACATACATACATTCATTCATTCATTCATTCATTCATTCATTCATACATACATACATACATACATACATACATACATACATACATACATACATACATACATACATACATACATACATACATACATACATACATACATACATACATACATACATACATACATACATACATACATACATACATACATACATACATACATACATACATACATACATACATACATACATACATACATACATACATACATACATACATACATACATACATACATACATACATACTGTCACCGCCTCACATTAATAGATATTAGTTAAAGGGCTGCAACTCCCGCCCAAGGGATAGAAGTGAGTCACTCATGGTAATCTAGAGCCTTCTCGAAGGACTGGTCATTGAGTCCATTGTCCCATGGACACTGATGTGGCCCGCCTATTGTGGGGTCCACGAGGAACTCGGACAGAGTTACCACCCGTGTCGGATTGGGACACGTGTGGGCCGGCAGAGGACAGACGGACTTCAGCGAGGCAACAGGGCCTGCCTTAGAGGGACTCATTAGATATCAATAGATATATAGACATAGGCTAGATAGCTTGCTAGAATGTTTGATAACTATGTGTGATGATGTTTAACTATCTGTGATATGCAATCCAGCGCGGGTTTATTAACCCACGGCGCCCAACGCACTGTATATTGAAATACAATAAATGTTCGATAATATATTCAACGGAGTTATTGTTGCCTGTGTGAACCCGAGCTCAGATACCTAGACATGAGCAAGACGCTGACAGGCTTTTTGGGGGCTATTCTCCGGTTTTGGCATAAGATTTAATGTTACACAGCTATTTATTGCCAAGTAAAACATAAATTAATGATATCAATGTGATTTCTGTATATCAAATTGATAATTGTACATGTTTAACATAGTTGCATCTATGTAGCGATAAAGTAGTATTAATCTGAGTCCCTCAGCAGTGAGTCTCGCATCATTTTGATTACTATTAACTATTTTGACATGACTGTGACATTTTTTGACTGTTACTAATGTTTTCTCATTCTACGAGCAGATTGTTCCGCGAATAGTGGCGCGTGCAACCGATGTAACCTTTCCAACAGTGGCGAGAGTACAAGACAACATCCGCAAGTTCTGGGAATATAAGATAAGTTTCATATCATACCCATTGCAACACTAAGCGGTACTTCTCACCATTCATCTATGTAATATTTGTGCTTGCATAATTTTATATGTATATGCATAACCTTGTACCAACATAACTTTACATTTCTAATTGCTCTTATAACAGTAAGGGAGTTAACTAAATTTTCTACTCACCAACATTTTTTTCTAAGGGATTTAACTTCAGAGAAACTACAAACACTTAAAACTCAAAATGTCTACGCTAGAAAAATGTATTGAGTTAGGTATGAAATTAGGTTATAAAGAAGAGAAACTGTCAGAATGGGCACAGAAGACACACGCAGAGAACATTGCCCGTGAAGAAAGAACGCACGCAGAGAACATTGCCCGTGAAGAAAGAACGCACGCAGAGAACGTTGCCCGTGATGAAAGAGCGAGAGAACGGGAAGAAAAACAAATGTAATTGCAGGCAGAAGAGAAAAAGATGCAATTGCAGGCAGAAGAGAAAAAGATGCAACTGCAGGCTCAGGAGAAACAAATGGAACTTGAGGCGGCAGCCAAACTAGCCCAATTGAATGCCGATACACAAATAAAACTTAAACAGATGGAGATCGATTCCAACTTAGAAATATCTGTAAATAAACTGAGAAACAAGGAAGAGGAACAAAAATATAACAAGTACAAAGGCCTCGTAAAGGCGTTCTGCTCAGGAGATTCCATCAGTGCATACCTGGAAAATTGTGAGTGTCTTATGTCTTACCATAAGATCATAAAATCAGATTGGTCATTTATTTTAATGAGAAACTTAGCTATTGAACCTTTAAAAGTAATAGAGACAGTGCCACAGGAAATGCGACAAGATTATGACTATTTAAAGCAGCGCATTCTCCAACATTTTTCATTAGACACTGCAGGTTACCAACAACAGTTCGCCAAATTATCCCCACAACCAAACCAAACCTTTATCGACTATGTCTCAACAGTCCAAGACGTGTGTACAAAGTGGATTAACTCGGCTAAAACTAACAACAGCCATGACAAACTTAAAGAACTTATTATTATTGATAAGATAGTTAGTACCATCCCTACACCTTTTGCTAAGTTTTTAAAACAAATGGACTGTAAAAGTATTCAGGAAATCGAGTCCAAGGGGAATGCATTTTTCACAGCAAACAGAGACATTTTTCATCTAAACATGAGTCAAAACGATACAGCAGCAGCAGTAGTAAACACCAGATACCCGAAACAAACAGAAAGTAAGTTTAAACCACGCTCAAATGTCAGTAAGCCAGTTAAATGCCAATATTGTAGTTTGAATCACGACCAATACGCGATGTGCGATAAATCGCCGAACTATCCTCACCACCTCAAAATGATTGTAGAGAAGCAGAAGAATAAACGAAATGCTTACCAGAGAGCGGTCAAATGTTTTTTTTGCAGTAGCTTTGGGCACTATAGTCGCTTTTGTGAGGGCCGAAAGATATTAAAACAGGCCAATGCTGCATTAGTAGAAACGTCATCAGACGAAGATATTGAATCACTGAATGATTGTGACAATCAAGCAGAAAATAGAGGTGAGCTTGGAAATGCTGTACAAATTATTGACACCATTACAGACAGTAAGTGTAACACCTGTACGAAGTTCCAACTTGACACAACATTACTAGGTGGCCACACTATCCCTATTTCGAATGAAACAGCCAACGCTGCCTTGTCATCTACAGGCAAGCTAGTTTTTTCAACAGGGTTTGTAAATAACAAAAAGTGCACATTAATTCGGGATTCCGGCGCAACGCTATGTGGGATTAAGAAAACATTAATAGACAATAAAGATTATACAGACAAACATGTGACTTGTCGCACATTCTCAGGCACTATAGAGAAATACCCCCTTGCTCTTGTCGAAATTCGAACCCCGTTCATATCAGGACGAGTATTGTGCGCTGTCCTTGAAAATCCTGTCGCTGAGATTATACTTGGAAACCTGCCCAACATACATCCTTGCTCTGAAAAGGAAATCAGGGACTGGGAACATAGAAACGGTATCCACCACCCAAACAGCGATGCTAAAGAGAAACACCATTCATGCTTGTCTCAATCTGCCAAAAGACCAAGGGAGACAACCACTGAAGTAATTCAGAAAGAATTCACCGAGGTGTACCATGCAGGGGCGGTCGAATCTGTCATTGATACGACCAAATTAAAACCTCGAATTGAGGATGCTATCGATCTACCAAGTACCAAGCCTGTAGATGTGCAACAACACACACAACACACAAATGCAATAACACGACAGACAACCCATAAAACCAACACCGACCAACTGCAGGAGTCACTAGAAATTGTAGCGCCAAACTCTACAAACACTAATTTTGGAAATGAACAGAAAGCAGATCCTACACTTTCACCATATTTTAAGTTAGTAGGACTTGAACCAAAATTAACTAAGAACGCATCGTGGACATTTAGGCTACAGAACAATATCTTAACTAGATTATACACAAGAAAGCAGACCACGATACAGCAAGTAGTGTTACCACAAGCACATCGAAACAAAGTTCTAAAGATAGCCCATGACTCACCTTTTGGAGGTCATATGGGGTACGAAAAGACCAGGGCTAGGGTCCTGACCCAGTTTTATTGGCCAAAATTTTGCCAAGATATAAAAACCTTTTGTAGATCTTGTGATATATGTCAGAAACTGGTGAAAAAGGGGAAAAACCCTACGGCAGAAGTCCAATCAACCACCACTGCCTCGAGGCCAGTCCATGTAAATATGTTGAAACCATACTATGCTAGACAGGACATTGAGACGAGTGAGCAGACGCAGCTAACTGATGACAGAAACGAAACGACAATTACCCAACTGAATGACACCTTGACAAACGAAGCATCGTTAACGACGCATTCTTACGACGACAAAGACGACGAAGACAGATGGACCTTACCGGCAATATGTGATAACGACAACAACGACCAAGTTGACGACATATTGACAACTATTAATCTCGACGACGACGACAATGACATTGAGGACAATTTACAAACAGTAGCATCTGTGATAAATCAGACAGACGTAGACAATACTGAAATCCCAGTACCGATCATGACTGACGACGGTAGTATAAATGACATACAGGTCTCTGACACTCTGACACAACAACAGCGACAAGACATTTTGACTCTCCTTGACGAGTATAAATCTATCTTTTCTAACAAACCTGGACGCACTGACAAAATAACACATTCAATTGTGCTGACAGATCTGACACCGGTCAAATGTAGACCATATTCTATTCCTCTCCATTACAGAGCAAATTTAGACAAAGAAATTTTGGATTTAGAGAAAAATAGGATAATTCAGAAATCTATGTCTCAATATTCTTCACCGATTGTCCTGGTGAAGAAGAAGGACCAGACAATCCGTCTGTGCATCGACTATAGAGTATTAAATACAAGAACCACAACGGATGCAGAGCCAATGAATACTTGTGAAGATCTCATTCTCAACATGTCTCAATCATCTTTATTTTCTAAGATTGATTTAGCGAAAGGTTATTGGCAAGTGCCACTACACCCTGCTTCTAGACATATAACAGCATTCGCAACACCTCTCGGGTTGTACGAATGGCTATATCTTCCATTTGGCCTCAAAAACGCACCCGCCACCTTTGTTAGATTAACTAGGTTGCTATTACACGGAATTACAGATGTCCAAGCCTATATTGATGATATATGCATCCATTCTTCTAATATTGCTTCTCACTTACTCACACTCAAACAAGTCTTCGACCAAATCTATCTCTTTGGACTTACTATCAAACCTTCCAAGGTTGAATTAGGATATAAACAAATAGACTTCCTTGGTCATAGAATTTCTGAAGGCAAACTGTTGACAGATGATAAAATTGTTTCCAAGATTCTTAATCTAGAAGTACCTACCACAAAGAAACAAATTAGAAGCTTACTAGGTCTTATAAACTATTATTCTAAATTTATACCAAATTGGGCAGAACTTACCTCAGTCTTTTCTGATATGTTAACTAAAAATCATCCATCAAAAATTTGTAAAAGTACCAGCTTAGACGATGCAATGTGTAGATTGAAACGTATTTTTACTAATCCACCAGTCTTACGATTACCCAACATAAATTTACCCTTTATTTTGACCACAGATGCGAGCGCTATCGCAATAGGAGGATGTTTAATGCAAGAAGTGGATGGAGTCAGACACCCGACTCTCTACGTAAGCCGTAAACTGAAGAAGGCAGAGATCCGGTATGCTACAGCGGAATTGGAGGCTTTAAGTCTATTGTTTTGTGTATTAAGATTATCTAAGTTCCTCTTAGGCGCTCACTTTGTTGTGCTCACTGACAATTCGCCATTGTTGGTCCTGAAGCAAGGGTCGCCGAAAAACCATCGTTTACAAAGATGGTGTCTTCTTCTTCAAGATTTCGACTTCGAAATCCGCCATATCAGAGGCACTGACAACATTATTGCTGACCTTTTATCACGGCAAACGAATGCGCCAGTAGAATAACATTTGGCACATCAACCATTTGCCATACTAGAAACTGTGATATTTTAGTCTGTTTCATGTAACAGTGTAACTCTACACCTGCTAGAGTACTTTCATTGAGAAGTAATAACACCTCAGTGAATAGGTTATTGACGACACCCACGAACATGAAACTGTAAGAGCTATACTTTAAGAGCTATACTTTAAGAGCTATACTATCAAGAAACGTTAACTGTGTTTCAACCAATAATATCAACCAGTGAACTGACTCTGAACACTGTAAGAACACATTATACGGGACAGTGAGAACAGTCCATACTTGCTGTTGCTACGAGACTTTGCAATCAGCCGAAATAGAACTACTTCGACTACAACACTCAAGAGACAGCCATACTAACTTTTAACATTCATGGCACAACACGATAACTACAGGAGGACAACGCGCACATCATCGTTGGATTTAGTTAATTAATTAATTTAGTATTAAATATGTATTATATTTGCATTAATTATGTATATAAAATGTGTTAACCTGTAATTTGTACATATTCTACCATAATATTACAGGTAGTTCCATTAATAGTATAAATAACCTTCCTATACAATTGTCTCTGTGTAAATTATAATCCATTTTTGAGTCATCGTACAAAAAGTACGTATTTTCTTAAAGAGCAAATATCGCCTATTCCATTTTTCTAAGGGCAATAACACTTACCTCAACTTTAATTATATATTTTAACAAAATACTATTTTGA
Source organism: Cepaea hortensis (assembly GCA_963921405.1). Classification (NCBI taxonomy): domain Eukaryota; kingdom Metazoa; phylum Mollusca; class Gastropoda; order Stylommatophora; family Helicidae; genus Cepaea; species Cepaea hortensis. The sequence continues at coordinate 74,373 of CAWUFQ010000032.1, forward strand.
ATGAAAGGTGAGTGAATGACAGCGTGAATGAATTAAACGAGAGAACGATATACTGAGTGGACAAATTGTACGCAAAACGTATTTATTTTAATTTGTCTGCATCTTTCACGTAAATTGTATGACTTGTCTAAATTGTTTATACATGTTTATTAGTTAGATTAATATACTTAGTTTAGTAGTTAGGAGACATCTAAGCACCACTGCTTGGAATGCCTGATCATGTATTGCACACATTGGAGTAATTCATTATTAAGGTTATCCCAACTCGTGACGCTTGGAAATAAGCCACACATTCAGCACACACTTTACACAAAACTTAAAACTGAACACTTTCAATTTAAAATGCAATCACTTTATTAGAACCACCAACTTATTAGTCACCACACTAACAAGCCAACAGGGACACATGTAGTCTGAGGGGATAAAATAACAACGTAACTACATATTTAGCATTATACAACATACGAGAGTAAAAGTGTATTGAAATGCACACACAAATCAAGATTTGAAGGTGTACTTAATTAGCCAGGACTTCGGTCTTGTTAATCCTCTTTAATACAGAGGTTAATTGTCTTGGTATCAGTGGGGTACTATGAGAAGGACGGGTTGTAAAAACAACTACTAAACG
>CAWUFQ010000032.1:77500-85000 GCA_963921405.1 Cepaea hortensis
ATCCAGCTCTCGTCTTCGCCCAGATGAAAGGATAATAGTTGGTCGACCTGGACTAGTTCCGGAAAACCTACTCCGTGATGCTCCAAATGAGTGTTCCACACAGATGACAAAATGTTCAAGATCTGGCAGGAGGCCACAATATGAACACGGAGTTGCCCTCTCTGATAAAGTTCAAAAGAGTGTCATAAATATGAGAGCAACTTCTCAGATGATGATGGGGAATGTTGATGCTGGAGATACAGTCTCTAGACTCCAACGAATTCATAGGCCAAACTGGCCTGGCACTCAAAGTCAATACACTCTGGTTCTAGCTGGTAGTAGATCTGTCGATAGTTCTGATACAAGGCACAATCACTCCATAAAGGTACTTGCCGTGAGTGTAGTCGGTCTGCCGATATCATAGACATAGTAAACATACTTGGTATTGACGACGGCCAAGGGTTAGTCGGACTCAACCTTTTGTGTAGTAAACTCGGGTGACACATACATGGTAGGATTCATCGTAGGGTTCTTGGTCCGCTAATCACACTTGCCTGGTCTCACTCACTGGACCCGTCACCATCTGATAAGACTTCACTCACGAAGGTAGACCTGCGGAAGACAACACTCAGTGAAAGTATCTAGAACCAAGCTTACCCTGAGCGAGTTCACTCTCACCACCTTCCTCAGCTACATGGACTCTTCACAGGAGAGTCACAGTTCCTTCATATGCTGCTCACAGGTGCCAGTGAAGAACGGGGTCCAGGACCTGACAGGCTGCTAAGTCCCGCTTTATCTTCCCCGGACTGGAGTATAGCTTGTGCCAAGGTGGCTGGTCACTCGTCACTGAGGTGTCGGCCTACTCTGCAAAACTTCTACATGACATATAGGGTTAGTGAATCATTAGTAATGGTAGGCAGAATGGCCCTGAAGTAGGGCCGGTGATGAGCATCTGGACCCCTTCCTGGGTCACGCCAATCTCCCTGGTTCATGTCCCTATTACCAGCCAGCGCAGATATAGTACCGTGCCTCAGGTACAAAATCTAAATCCAATAGTATATACATGGTCTTAATAATTCTCCATGTAGCAGAGATCCACACCCCGTTCTCTCCCTCCCTCCTCAAGGGCCGGAGCATTTAGAACGGTGTCACTGCCCTTATAGGACAGCCCTGTCCCGTCGGTCAATTCTCCCACATTGTCCCCCTCTCCGGAATCCACTATATATTAAGCTGGCAGTCCCTTGAGGGACACTATCTATAAGACAGATGAGAGGAAAGCCAAGAAAAGAAGCCAGTGGTCGCCCACCAAGTGACAAAGACTTTCTACTCAAGTCACGACCTTGAAACGTCCTCCAATAGTTCTATATATCTTCGCACTACAATCGCCTCGCCGAGCTGCGTCGATTGAGCCCGCACATGCCCTAGTATAGGCGACGTCCTACACCACTTCCGCTAACCTCCTCGTGACGTCATTCCGCATCGACGACGTTCGATTTCAGTAAGCTGGTTCATGTGTGAACTCAAATTAAAACTCTCGTTGTCCTGAACCAATTTAACCCAACCTACAATAGCTGTGAATAACCCCAGCGCCGCTAACACAATAAATATCCCTGTATTACACTGCTAGCAAATAAACGCTTCAACAGGTTTTGCCTTCAGGCAACGCCAGTAGTCTGTTCCCACATGCCCCACTTTCCCGCGCCACGGTTAGTACACACCGCCTAGCACTATCGGGTCACTGAGTACCAAAGTTAAATAAACTAAAGGGTACACATACCTTCAGATTTCTGAACACAGTTTCATACTGGAGTAGCTGTAACTCGGCAGGACTAAACGTCGGATTTCTTTAACCATCTTGAGACATCTGTCGCCCCAGCTCTCTCTAATGAAAACACACTGTGCACAAAAGCATCTGTCCACGCGCCCTGACAGCCAGAAACTGTTCTTTGTCCGCCCGGCCTAATCCTCAGCGCATGCGCCAAAACCATGCGCTGTCAGCCGGTGAATCAAATTCACCTGGTCTGGGTTTTTAGAATCATCTAGAACGCCAGCCAAAAGGCGGTAATTTTCCAAAGAACCGGGTCGGGCAATAGTAGGGTTGTCTGCCTTATACCACAAGGTCGAATCTATGGCTTCTATCTCGTGACATAGGCCCTCTCTTAAGAGAGTTGACCGAGTCGACTCTTATCCGCCGGAGGTTCGGTCCGAGTGGACTCAGCCTCTTTCTCCTGGACTGGATGTCTGGACAGGAAGTCAGCCCCCACATTCTCCTTTCCGGGAATGTATTCAACAGTAAAGTTGTAGGGCTGAAGCAACAAAGACCAACGCATCAAACGGGCATTGAGCTTTTGGGAGGTTGCCAGGAACATCAACGGTTGATGATCTGACTGCACACGGAATGGTACACCATACAAGTATGGCTGAAATTTTTGCACCGCCCATACGAGTGACAAACATTCCCGTTCCACGGTCGAATAATTCCGTTCGGCCGGCAGAAGTTTTCTACTCGCGTACGCTACGGGTCGCAAAATAGCCTTGTCCTCCCTTCCCTCCTGTAACAAAGTCGCCCCTACTCCAATATTACTCGCATCTGTCCTTAACACAAAGGGTTTGGATAGGTCAGGGAGCTGTAGGACCGGTTTGCTCACTAGGGCCTCTTTCAACTGACTGTAGGCACCCTCGCAGTCAGGTGTCCATACAATCTGATCTGGGGATCCCTTCTTCAGGGTTTCCGTCAATGGAGCCCCCAGTTCGTTGAAATGCGGGATGAATTTTTGGTAAAACCCGCACAACGAGAGGAAGGATCTCACGTCCTTCTTCGTTTTTGGCCTCGGAGCCAATCGGACCTTTTCTAGGTTCTTCTCCGCCGGGACGATCCGTCCGGGAGTGATTGTGTGACCTAGAAATTCTAATGTCTGGTATCCAACCATACATTTAGCCGGGCGAGCCGTGAGCCCGACCTCCCTTAGCCGTGTAAAGACCCTATCTAAGGAAGTCACATGGTCCTCCAAGTTCTCGCTGGCAATCAGTATATCATCCATGAAGGAAATAATGGATGGATCCCGTAAAGGATCTAGCAAGGCCCTCATCATGCGTGTAAACACGCTGGGCGCATTGCTGAGTCCAAACGGCATGACTTTGAACTCATAATGCCCGCTCGGAGTACTGAAAGCCAGAAGGGGTCGGATTTCCGGTTTAACCGGAATCTGGTAGTACCCTCGACTTAGATCCACTTTCGAAAAGTACTTGGCACGGTGTAGCCTAGCGAATAACTGTGTTGGATTGGGTAGGGGTTCTACCTGAAATCTGGTATGACTGTTCAGGAGTCTGTAATCTATACATAAGCGGTGTTCCCCACTCGGCTTACGCAGTAATACCACCCCCGCATTATATGGGGATGTGGATGGCGCAATCACGTCATCCCCCAGCAGCTTCTGTATCTCCTCTTCCAGGGCCCTCTCTTTCGAGAAGGGTACCGGGTAAACCTTCTGACGGATGGGATCTTGGGTAGTTAAGGTCATGTCGAACTCAACCAACCCCGTCCGTCCAGGTCTATCCGTCAGTATCTGCTGATGGGACTCTAAGAGCTGGGCTATCTTTTCCCTATCTCGGGAATCCAGATTAGGGTTCACCTGCACATCCCGATAGGTTTCTTTGTGCAGGAGTGGATATTCCCTCCCCTCGTCGGGTCCCGTCTCTGTCTCTACAGCGACTGCCATCGCCATGAGGTGGGCTGACTCGTCTCCCGTCCTCTCCTCGTACTTCCGCAGGAGATTGATATGGAAAATTTTCAGTTTTCCACGGATTCGAATCTCATAGTTGGTTCTGGACACTACCCGCTCAACGGGAAAAGGTCCTTGCCATCCTATCTCAAGTTTGTTGGTTCCCGTCGGGAGCAACAACAAAACTTTGTCGCCCACCTCCAGAGCTCTTTCCTTTGACCTGCGGTTGTAGTATGCCGCATGTCTCTTGCGGGCCTTTCTCAAGTTCTGGGTCGCCAAAGCCCATCCCGTGTGCAGCTTTTCCTTAAGCTCTTCCACATATTTGTAGGAGGATATCACTTCCTCGGAAGTTCCCTCCTCGGTCCAACTCCTCAGCATGGCCTCCAATGGACTCTTGATCGGCCGCCCAAACAGCAATGTCGCGGGTGGCAGTCCTGTCGATCCATGTGGCACTTCCCGGTAGGCGAATAATGCCGCGGGGATATATTCATCCCACCTCTCGGGTTTCTCTTGGGCAAGTTTTCGGAGCATGGTCATCAATGTTCCGTTGAATCTTTCAACTTGCCCATTCGCTTGAGGGTGGTAAGGGCTGGTGTGTATGTGGTGGGTGTGAAAGATTCGGAAGACCTCTTCCATTAATTTTCCACAAAACTGGGACCCATTATCCGTAAGGATCTGATTGGGAAAACCCAATCTCGTAAAGGCCTCCATGAGTGCGTCGGCCACTCTCTTGGAGTCGATAGTGGCCAGTGGTATGGCCTCACCCCACATCGAACAACAGTCGACCATCGTGAGGATGTACATGTTTCTCTTCCTCGTCCGAGGAAGAGGCCCCACGATATCGATGGCCACTCTCTCAAACGGAGAGTTCATTACAGGCATTTCGCCCAAGACCACCGGTGATGTCCAGTGTTTCGGTGCCAGTCTTTGGCACTCGGGGCAGGACTTCACATACCGACGCACGTCGCCGGTCATTCCTGGCCAATAATAATGGCAGGAAATCCTCTGAAGCGTAGCTCCGACACCCATATGTCCGCTAAACGATATGGTGTGCCCCATATGAAGAATTTGAGGACGGTAGTCCTTCGGGACCACCAACTGCCCGTGCAGTTTATCTTCCCGTCCGGCTCTCCGGTAGAGCAGCCGATTCTTCATGTAGTACTGCCCCCGTTTCGGTGGGTCGGCACTCCTCTGCAGCTTCTTGTAGCAAGAACGCAGAGTCGCGTCCTCGCCCTGGGCAGTCCGCAATTCCCCTGGCAGGGGGTTAGAGACTATTGCGTCCGCTTCGTCTGTTTCCCGTTGGAACCGGGTCTGTATGGCACCTATGTGGATGGGCTCTTTGGGCATCCCTAGGAATACATATCGGCATCCCAGTATGACGGGGAAAATGGGGTCGATCCCGGACGAGGCCCCAAATAATGTCACACCATTCCTTGGGGTGAGGGGAAACTGGTGTCACACCTTACTAACGGGAAGTGATCTGCCTGTGACTAGGGAACCTCAGTCTACGTTACCCCACCGGTCTCTGAATACCTATCTCACTGCAGTTAACCAAGGGATATTACCCTACCCACACATCGTCCTGACTGCATGACTCAACACTCAACTCTGGCATCTATATGGAAACAAAAATGTGTATTGTACAAATGAGGGTGATGATGGTGGGGATGATGATGATGAGATAGACCTATTAACCGATAGAACAGTCCAGACAGCAAGCCTGGGCGTAGCTTAAGGGTGGAGCAGTCATCACTGGAAAGGCTTCGAGTAGACGCCACAGGTCATCCTGTTACTAGATCTCACCAGGGTTGTATAGTCTTCCATCCAGCTCTCGTCTTCGCCCAGATGAAAGGATAATAGTTGGTCGACCTGGACTAGTTCCGGAAAACCTACTCCGTGATGCTCCAAATGAGTGTTCCACACAGATGACAAAATGTTCAAGATCTGGCAGGAGGCCACAATATGAACACGGAGTTGCCCTCTCTGATAAAGTTCAAAAGAGTGTCATATATATGAGAGCAACTTCTCAGGTGATGATGGGGAATGTTGATGCTGGAGATACAGTCTCTAGACTCCAACGGATTCATAGGCCAAACTGGCCTGGCACTCAAAGTCAATACACTCTGGTTCTAGCTGGTAGTGGATCTGTCGATAGTTCTGATACAAGGCACAATCACTCCATAAAGGTACTTGCCGTGAGTGTAGTCGGTCTGCAGATATCATAGACATAGTAAACATACTTGGTATTGACGACGGCCAAGGGTTAGTCGGACTCAACCTTTTGTGTAGTAAATTCGGGTGACACATACATGGTAGGATTCATCGTAGGGTTCTTGGTCCGCTAATCACACTTGCCTAGTCTCACTCACTGGACCCGTCACCATCTGATAAGACTTCACTCACGAAGGTAGACCTGCGGAAGACAACACTCAGTGAAAGTATCTAGAACCAAGCTTACCCTGAGCGAGTTCACTCTCACCACCTTCCTCAGCTACATGGACTCTTCACAGGAGAGTCACAGTTCCTTCATATGCTGCTCACAGGTGCCAGTGAAGAACGGGGTCCAGGACCTGACAGGCTGCTAAGTCCCGCTTTATCTTCCCCGGACTGGAGTATAGCTTGTGCCAAGATGGCTGGTCACTCGTCACTGAGGTGTCGGCCTACTCTGCAAAACTTCTACATGACATATAGGGTTAGTGAATCATTAGTAATGGTAGGCAGAATGGCCCTGAAGTAGGGCCGGTGATGAGCATCTGGACCCCTTCCTGGGTCACGCCAATCTCCCTGGTTCATGTCCCTATTACCAGCCAGCGCAGATATAGTACCGTGCCTCAGGTACAAAATCTAAATCCAATAGTATATACATGGTCTTAATAATTCTCCATGTAGCAGAGATCCACACCCCGTTCTCTCCCTCCCTCCTCAAGGGCCGGAGCATTTAGAACGGTGTCACTGCCCTTATAGGACAGCCCTGTCCCGTCGGTCAATTCTCCCACATTGTCCCCCTCTCCGGAATCCACTATATATTAAGCTGGCAAGTCCCTTGAGGGACACTATCTATAAGACAGATGAGAGGAAAGCCAAGAAAAGAAGCCAGTGGTCGCCCACCAAGTGACAAAGACTTTCTACTCAAGTCACGACCTTGAAACGTCCTCCAATAGTTCTATATATCTTCGCACTACAATCGCCTCGCCGAGCTGCGTCGATTGAGCCCGCACATGCCCTAGTATAGGCGACGTCCTACACCACTTCCGCTAACCTCCTCGTGACGTCATTCCGCATCGACGACGTTCGATTTCAGTAAGCTGGTTCATGTGTGAACTCAAATTAAAACTCTCGTTGTCCTGAACCAATTTAACCCAACCTACAATAGCTGTGAATAACCCCAGCGCCGCTAACACAATAAATATCCCTGTATTACACTGCTAGCAAATAAACGCTTCAACAGGTTTTGCCTTCAGGCAACGCCAGTAGTCTGTTCCCACATGCCCCACTTTCCCGCGCCACGGTTAGTACACACCGCCTAGCACTATCGGGTCACTGAGTACCAAAGTTAAATAAACTAAAGGGTACACATACCTTCAGATTTCTGAACACAGTTTCATACTGGAGTAGCTGTAACTCGGCAGGACTAAACGTCGGATTTCTTTAACCATCTTGAGACATCTGTCGCCCCAGCTCTCTCTAATGAAAACACACTGTGCACAAAAGCATCTGTCCACGCGCCCTGACAGCCAGAAACTGTTCTTTGTCCGCCCGGCCTAATCCTCAGCGCATGCGCCAAAACCATGCGCTGTCA